>CAXAOA010000390.1:0-82500 GCA_963970395.1 Ephialtes manifestator
ATACGCAATCTCCTAAAGTCATTTGGTATGATGCTGAGTCGCTTGGTTTGACAAGTTATCACAACTGATACAGGAATAATAAAGTGTTTTTCAATTTCTATGTGTAACAAGTTTTATTAATTTATATATGTAACAAGTTTCATTGTTTAATATATTCATAAAAATCAGTGGTTATTCAGTAATTAACTGAAATATGTGTACTATAGTTTGTTCGAACCTGCAACCAACACCATACAGCAAAAAAGATGATTTATATTTGGTGACTTCTGTGAGTTTTATTCGTTGCTTCATAATTGACTCTGAGCTCACAATGTCATTCGATGAAATACTGGATTTTTTTATAAGAGAAGTTATGAGAACTGAGAAAAAATTAATTAATAAAGTGTAGTAAATTTATATGTGTAACAAGCTTCATTTTTAAATAAATTTGGTAAAGTTAGTATTTATTCGGGTTTAACTTGGTTTGTGGATTAATGTTTTTCGCAATCTGCACTTTCTTAACATTGTCCAGGAAAAAGTCAATTTTTATTAAGATAAATTATTGGAACAATCAGATGTGGTGTGACCTTTGTAATATACATTTTTTTCTAAATTTAAATAGAGTAACAAAGTCACCTAGAAAAGACGTGAATGCTGTCAGTCTTAATTATATACAGGTCCTGAAATAATAACGATAGCACACATCACATGACATTAATCAAAATGATCTGTATTGTTGATTTTGTAGTTCTCCATGAAAAAAACCTACAATTTTCATCTTGCTATTTATACCATTTTTTAATGTGGCAGTATTTTTAGGATTCTGACTGTGATTTTGAGGATGTTATGAGGATTTTGAGGAGACTTATAGTCTCAATTCTATAAATGTACTAATATGGAAAGATCGTTGTAGTTTATAGTAGAAAACTTAAACTAAATCAATGCTTTATTATTGTTTGAGACAACCTTTATTTTCCGACCACTCGAATTTCCTCGTAAATAAAGTTCACCCGGCGCGGCCTGGGTCAGTGGCTGCCGGGGCCCCGTTTTGACTAGATTTCACAGAAAACACTTTTGGGCGCCAGTTAGTTTTAAGCCAAACTAACAAACTAAATCCCTTTTCTCGACTAGCTCGTTACAATTGACAACAACACAGGGGGGGTGTTGGAAAGACCCAACAGGTTACCCAATGCAGAATCACAGAGAACCATATAAGCAATAAAACATAAATCAGAAGGTACTTACAATAAAGTTCACTTCAATCGTTCAATAACGATAATCAATTCCTTTATTTCCTTTAGATCAGTATTCCACGATCTTCCACAATAGTTGACAATCCAAAGCTTCAATAAGCCGATTAATAACCAAATTTCCTTTGACAAATCCAAAGCTTCAATAAGCCGATCCAATAGTCAAATTCCGATGCAGTTACAATAAACTGTCGAGTTCTTGCGTAAGACCCAAGAGCCGCTACAATAAGCTGGACTACACTCTTTGTCAAACCTCGAGAACCGACCCGTTACCCTTCTATCGTGTCTTCGCTACGACAAGGGAACCCGAAGTAATCGTTGCGCGATCTATTCGGCAACGTGTTGCCGGCAGCACGAGGTTTTCCCCTCCTAAGATCGACAGTTGACGAATCTATAATTCGACGCGTGCGCCGTGAGTATCGCTGTCCTTGTCTCGCTAGTAACGAGGATCGTATGCTGTTGTCCTTTTCTTGCCCACGAGGTTTGACAGGCTTGCGTTAATGCCGACTGGCAACGGTATGGGACGCTGAGAATTATTTTAGAACCTTAGGACTAATATACAGAATACGCAATTCGCATTAACCCTATCGAACGATTAGTCCTCGAGGTATATAAATCTGGCGTGTGACGTCGAGGAATATCCTATTTAAAATTCTCCTGTCACACTCTCCTTCCCCAGACCTTGACGTCACAGGCAAGATATTGTTGTTACTTAGTGGTTGCAATCGTGGCACTGTGAATCGCGGTATTTATATTTCATGCTCAGACAGGTCTCTCTGTGGAAACAAAATTTTACAGTAATGATTCTGCATTATGAGGTTGGCTCAGGAATAATGGGTTGACACAGAGATGGGTTGAACACTTATATTTGGTTATGTCAAAATAGTATACCAGCCGAAAGGAACAAAATGGTTATAATTAAGTTGCCAACGAACAAATGGCTTTCTTAATCTAGAGGGATCCCGATGGACCCGGTAGACACACGTCAAACAAAATACCTTCAAGGTAGGGCGACGTGCCTAAACAAAATGGAAATGAAATTCGTTTGGCGCAAGTCAAGGTGACAACCATGTAATAACTGAAATAGACCTTGATCTTGTCGCAAGAAGTGGTGACAACTTAATAAATTGAAATAAAGATTAATTTTGTCACGAAACGCAGTGACAAGTTTATAACGAAAATAAAAGATTGATTCTGTCACGAAACGCAGTGGCGAGTTTAACAAATTGACATAAACATACTTTTATCACAATCAAAGGCGACTCACTTAGGACAATATTGAGATGAGATCAGACTCGGTCGCACAACAAATTGACGGCTTATAACTAATTGACCGAGATCGAGTATCTGGATAAACGTGATATTGTGAAATGAACGCCACGGCAAGAGTTGTCGATAGAAGCGAATCTATTGCTTCTTATATTTCGTCGGGATGATTATCTTGACCTCTTCTCCGGATTGTAGTTCGGGCTGTTCCATCATGATTTGACCGAGACTTCTCTTGGCCTTTGGGGAACTCAACAGTTGGACGGCGAGCTTCCTTTTTTCTTCCGACAGCGCGGCAGCAGTCTTCACCGTAGGATTGGCGGGAGTCACAGAAGCAGACAGGGCATTTTCTCGTATTAAAAATGCTCGTACTCGGTTAGCTGGTTCGTCGGGATCCGTGAAGCGGGCTTTGGCTTTCCGTTTCAGGATCTCCTCCCCTTCGTGGACCAAGTATCGGTGATCCGCAGGAATCAGAGCGGTCGGCCAGGTTGCGTAATTCAGCCTCAGCCAATCGACAAGGTCCCTGTACCTGATGTTACAGTCCGGGCACTCAGGGCAGTACAGGGTCAAATCTCCTGCACAGCCTACGCATCGGCGAAGTGCATACTCATGTTCTATGCCATGTGGATAGATGCAGTCGTCGGTGTCAAATCCGTCGGCTCCACAAATTTGACAAAATCCGGGTCTGAATGGTAAGGCACAAGCTCGGAAATGATGATTCTTCGACCGGCAATTCACGCAGCCGGCGACATACTGTTTGCCAACAGTGGACACGAAGGTTTGAGTCCCACGATCGACTTTGGTGTTATTGAGGGATTGGAGTAGACACTTGGCCCTCTTGGTCACCAAATCCTTCAATAGGTCTTCGCTGATGATCCGACAATCGACAAAATATAGCGGCTTTTGGGCTCCTCCTGGTTTGACCATTTCGGGGACACCCAATCCTTTCATCACCTCATCAAAAGTCGGAAGCTTTGTCACAGTTGGATATACGGCGACAGATGGAGCAAGTACGGCCTTGGGGTCGTCCGTAGTCTTGAGGACCCTCTTTGAGACTGACGATACTTGCTGCGGATATTGCTTCGTCGGGATGCGTCTTCGCAGCAGATTTACGTTTTTTACTTCTTCAGCCGACATTTTTGTTATTTTGGTCAATTTGAGTCTTGGCGGGGGAAGCGAGCAGATGGAGTTAATCAACTCGGTCACTTCACTGGTTGGTGTAGAGCCGGCCCGATCAAATTTTGATGATGACACTGGTTTGTCAGCCTCTGACAATTGCCGCTTGAATGAAGTAGCTGGTGTTTTGACAATTTCAATGCGTGAAACTGTCTCTTCAGAAGTCTCATCCGATACCCAATCGTCCTGATCGGTGGAACACCCAGCGACTGGAGACTGCGTCCGTCTGGGTACACCACCATCCCGAGACATCTGTTCCAGGAATCCGATTTCTATCTTGCGTCGTAGCAGTTCTGCGAGCTCGCAGTCTTCTTCGTCGAGATCAGAGTCGATGGTCTTATCCAAGTCCTCGTCCTTACCGCGCTTGAGACTTCCTTCCGGGGTTAACATCGTCAAACGATGCGTCCTAAGAAAACGGTTAACATATACGTAGACTTCGACGCGGAATCTTTAAGTCCGTCGCGTAGTATTTGCCAACAATTCTATCATCCTTATCAGTTACTTCGACGGTCATCGGGCCAATTACTCGTTTGACTACCGCTGGGCCGAGATAACGGTGACCCAATTTAGCTGAATAACCTTCGGCTTTATTACTTAATTTTTTGTTTGGGTAGTAAACTATTGTACCCGGCTATGCCGGACCGAGCCGCTACTACCATGCAGCAGCTATCGGGCACAGGAATAATTTCGGAGCAGTAGTGGGGGGGCTCGATGAACCTATTGCCGTCCTGGTTGTTCTTCCTTCTAATTGTTTCGTCAAACTTGGAAAGGGCCATATCACGCCCATTTGCTAAAAAAAGGCTTCCATCTTCGACTAAAATCCTTGAAATTTGCTTCCGGTGGGCCGGTGCGATGTTCTTTGTCGTCCATGCGCATACATCACAGGCCGTCATAAGCGCTTCGAACGGTTCAGCACGCTGTCAACTGACACCCACGCTTAGTGGCTACCACGCTGCTGTACTGCTATGTCGCTGTGCTGCTATACTGCCATGCTGCTGTGCTACGAGGCTGCTAGGCTGCAGTGCTGGTATGCTCCTATACTGCTGTGCTGCCATGCTGCCATGCTGCCATGCTGCAATGCTGCAATGCTGTTATGCTACTGTGCTGCCATGCTGCAATGCTGCAATGCTGCTATGCTACCGTGCTGCCGTGCTGCAATGCTGCAATGCTGTTATGCTACTGTGCTGCCATGCTGCAATGCTACAATGCTGCTATGCTACCGTGCTGCCATGCTGCAATGCTGCAATGCTGTTATGCTACTGTGCTGCCATGCTGCAATGCTACAATTCTGCTATGCTACCGTGCTGCCATGCTGCAATGCTACAATGCTGCAGTGCTGCAATGCTGCTGTCATGTGCGCGTGCGACTCTGCGTCTCAGTCTCGCGTTGTCGTGCGGCTCGCCATCTCTCTTGCGCTCACGCTCCTGCGCGACTGCCCTACTCGACCGCGCGCGAGCGACTCCCTGTCTCACTCTCGCGCTGCCGCGCGACTCCCCACTAGCTCGTGCGCGAGCGACTCTGCGCGACTGCCTCTCTTCCCCCTCTTCGTCGCTCGCGCACCAGCCTCCGCCTCACGCGCCTCGCCAGTCGTGACGTCAGACCCCCTCTCCCGGTGTAAGGCTAATCAGTGTTCAAACCGATACGTAAGCCCATGACGTAGGCGCCCATTTATTGTAGTGGATCGGCAACATCCTCCCCCCAAGTACGGGGCTATGAGCACCGTACTTCCAAACAGTTGCCGATGCAATTAGTTAGGGTCTTGCGATTGACCAAACTGTGGCGAACAAGCTGCAGAGATCGTTGCATTGTGGATAACGGCGCTTGAAGGGGATACCCCGATGCTTGGCAGTGTTGCTGAAGTATTTTGTCTTCTCTAAATTCTTTCTTGTTTCACCAATATTTATAGTTTTGTTCCTTCGAAGTTGGTTGCCAAGAACCGGTCCAAAGATGGCAGTCATGCGAAACACCATTCGCGTGAAGCTCACAGTCGCCAACCCCGCACCATCGCATCAGGGGCGCCGGCAACACAACAGCCTGACACATCGGCAAACGAAAAGGGAAGTTCGTGTCGGCAAAATTCAAAAAGCTCGGTAGCCAGATGCGACCGACATAAACAGTCTCCCGCACGATGTCAACTCAAAAGCGTCTAGGACTACTCCATACAGGCATTGGCGAGACCCAGATGAACACCGTGCTGCCCGCCCCGAGCACTCCGCCACCAACAGCCTCGACACCAAAGCGGCATGAGCGAACTGCTCCTCGCTTCATTCGATCATGGAATATCGATGGTGGTCACACTCTCCAGAGGCCCTCAAGCCCCGAACACGGCTCCGGATATAATGCTGGAGATAAAAGTCTCATTCGATGCGCTCGGGGCGCGCACTGGGGCACGCCGTCCGCTCGAAACGATGTGCGCCATGCGAGAAAAATCCCGAGAAGAGTCACGATTGCAGAAGGAACCCCATCTGTAGCGCGAAATCCATGGAAGCCGACATGACCACAGACCCGGTCCGCAAGCACGCACCACCAGAAGAAGCAAACGTTCGTATTGGCGTCCTGACTGTCGACGACGATGCCTCAATCCCTCACGAACCCCGTACCATCTCCATCTCCCGAAAAACGCGACAGAGCATCTCCCTCATTGCCTCGCGCGCGCCGTCAAAAGAATAAGAGCGACGACATCGCAGTTGGATCGGCGTTACCAGCAATGTCATAAAAGTATGAACAAAGGCACGTTACAATTGTCTACACAGGAGAGTAAGGATGAAGCGTATGCGAACAATAAAGTCTCTTCGGATGCAGGTGAGGGGGCGTAACGATGCTACTCGGTAAAGACATCGGCGGTCGACCACGTGTCTCCTGTTCATTATCCTGTTTTTTCTTGCTTTACTTGGTCCAAAGAAAGCTTCTTGTCGTAATTGTACCCATTGGACATCCTGCCTTACATCTGAAAACCTGCAATCTCAAACCAACTACATCAAGCTCTGCAATCATTAACATGTCAGCAACTCGCAAAGCTCTACGAAGTCTGGCGGAAATTCTCCAGCTAGGACCCCTCACCAATCAACTCATGGGAACAATATCTCCATACATCCGCTTTCATACACTGACGACATTCAAATATTCGAACTTTTCACGCCCGATACATGCATTGGCGTACGAGCCACCAGAATTACAGCTGTCAAATATCTCGGACAATCGACGAGTCAGATACATTGGCGTACGAGCCACCAGAATTACAGCTGTCAAATATCTCGGACAATCGACGAGCCAGATACATTGGCGTACGAGCCACCAGCATTCCAGCTGTCAAATATCTCGGACAATCGACGAGTCATATACCTTGGCGTACGAGCCACCAGCATTCCAGCTGTCAAATATCTCGGACAATCGACGAGTCATATACATTGGCGTACGAGCCACCAGCATTCCAGCTGTCAAATATCTCGGACAATCGACGAGTCATATACATTGGCGTACGAGCCACCAGCATTCCAGCTGTCAAATATCTCGGACAATCGACGAGTCATATACACCAGCCTTCCGGCTGTCATGGTCGCCAGTTTACCTGTATACTCCCGTACGCCTCTCTGCCCGCAATATTGCTGTCAAACCTTTATCTCTTTTTGGTAGTAGGCAAAACTCTTTGTTGGGTTCCTGTTTCCGTAAATCAATAGGCAGTACAGCTTCCTTGGCTCATACCAGCCGGCGCGACAATCAATAAGCACGACGGCAGTACCAGGCCTCACTTCCAACGGCAGGCTTTCTTTTCTCGTTGTTATTCTGATGTACACCACTACGATGTCCACCTATCCCTTTTTTTTTAATTTTACGCGAAGAAAACAGAACCCTTATGCGCCTTGGTATCCGGTAGATGCCGACCTGTAATACAACCCAGTTATAAAGACAATTTTAGAATGCAGCTCTATCCCGCTACACATGGTCCACACAGCGGCACCAGTCATCCACACGGGTACGAATATCCGGTCTCTGTAAGCCACAAGAACGTAGTTTCGAAACGTTCGGAAGGTCTTCATAGTCTTCCAACGCCAGGTAGTCAATGTTTAAAAAATGATATAATGATTCCTCTCAATTTTGCTTGTCAATCATTGACGGCACGCTCTTGACATCCCTGGTGGACAATGCATGCGTCTAGTATCGTGCTCTCATTGTCAAAAATAAACGCTAAGCTGATTCTTTCGTCTGCAGCAGATACAACTGCACATTCTTGACGCTCCCCCCATGTGACCACCCCGATCCGGCTCGAAGGACCACTTGTGCCGGACCGAGCCGCTACTACCATGCAGCAGCTATCGGGCACAGGAATAATTTCGGAGCAGTAGTGGGGGGGCTCGATGAACCTATTGCCGTCCTGGTTGTTCTTCCTTCTAATTGTTTCGTCAAACTTGGAAAGGGCCATATCACGCCCATTTGCTAAAAAAAGGCTTCCATCTTCGACTAAAATCCTTGAAATTTGCTTCCGGTGGGCCGGTGCGATGTCCTTTGTCGTCCATGCGCATACATCACAGGCCGTCATAAGCGCTTCGAACGGTTCAGCACGCTGTCAACTGACACCCACGCTTAGTGGCTACCGCGCTGCTGTACTGCTATGTCGCTGTGCTGCTATACTGCCATGCTGCTGTGCTACGAGGCTGCTAGGCTGCAGTGCTGGTATGCTCCTATACTGCTGTGCTGCCATGCTGCCATGCTGCAATGCTGCAATGCTGTTATGCTACTGTGCTGCCATGCTGCAATGCTGCAATGCTGCTATGCTACCGTGCTGCCGTGCTGCAATGCTGCAATGCTGTTATGCTACTGTGCTGCCATGCTGCAATGCTACAATGCTGCTATGCTACCGTGCTGCCATGCTGCAATGCTGCAATGCTGTTATGCTACTGTGCTGCCATGCTGCAATGCTACAATGCTGCTAGGCTACCGTGCTGCCATGCTGCAATGCTACAATGCTGCAGTGCTGCAATGCTGCTGTCATGTGCGCGTGCGACTCTGCGTCTCAGTCTCGCGTTGTCGTGCGGCTCGCCATCTCTCTTGCGCTCACGCTCCTGCGCGACTGCCCTACTCGACCGCGCGCGAGCGACTCCCTGTCTCACTCTCGCGCTGCCGCGCGACTCTCCACTAGCTCGTGCGCGAGCGACTCTGCGCGACTGCCTCTCTTCCCCCTCTTCGTCGCTCGCGCACCAGCCTCCGCCTCACACGCCTCGCCAGTCGTGACGTCAGACCCCCTCTCCCGGTGTAAGGCTAATCAGTGTTCAAACCGATACGCAAGCCCATGACGTAGGCGCCCATTTATTGTAGTGGATCGGCAACACCGGCTTTAGACTAATTTGTTCCGGTCTATTAGAATTAACTTTGGCAAGACGTTTATCAGATTGTGCTTGTACTTGACATTCTACTTTATGTCTCAATTCGTCCAACTGAGATATTCGTTTTACCCAATTACTTACCAATTCGTCAGTGATCATTCGGCTCTCCACCACAAGTTGTTTTCGCGGATTTATAGTCGCTTCCCTCGCGAAGTTTAAATAAAATGGGGATACTCTACTACCCGAATGCGGAACGGTATTGTACGCAAGTTGGAGTTTTGACAGATTTTGATCCCATTCATTTTGAGAGTCTTTAATGAACGCCGCGATCATGGATTTTATAGTCCGCTTAACGCGTTCTACCGGGTTTGCTTGCGGGTGTGCTAGCGGTGTCGTTATGTGAGTTACTTTATTCGCGGTCAAGAATGCTTGCACATCTTTATTAATGTATTCGGTACCGTTGTCGGTGATTACTGATTCCGGAATAACCCCCCATTTGTCAAATATTTTCTCTAAAACTCCTACTACGATTTTACCCGTCTGATTTCGTACCGGGAAGAGTTCGACAAATTTTGTAGAGAGGTCCTGGACTACGATAACATACATATTGCTTTTCTTTGACCGCGTAAAGGGGCCTATGGTATCTATTGACAATTGGGCCCATGGAGTGAGGAGAGGCCTCGTCATTAACGGTCCCTTCACTGGATGTTGATTAAATTTTACCTTGACACAAACATCACAGTCTTCCACATACGCTTTGGTATCCTGCGTCATACCTGGTCAGTAATAGTGTTGTCTAATACGATCAAGGGTTTTATCCCTTCCCAAATGACCAGCTTGTGGAGTTGCGTGATTTTCCCGTAATATTTCCAGTACTTCACTCGATCTCAGCACTCTCTTCCATGGATTTTCGTCATCAATCAGAAGTTTGGCATAATCTGGTCTGTGGTAATATAGTTCGTCATTCTCAATTTTCCACTCTGGAAATCGAGCTGGATCTTTGGTGACGAGTTCACGTTTCGTTTCATACCAATCTTGTTCGCTGATTATGCTCAATTGCACTCGATCCTGAATTGTTTTTTCCACAATTTTCTCCCAACCCAGGGGATCGACGTCCACGTCGTACAACCGTGAGAGTGCGTCTGGTGCTTCATTTAATGTTCTACGCCGATATTCGATAGTCACTTGATGCTGCAGTAATTTGATCGCCCATCTTGCCAAGCGTCCCACAGGGTTTTTTAATCCGTAAAGCCACTGTAATGCTTGATGATCGGTGACGACTTTAAAAGGCATGTGTTCCAAGTAACAGCGAAGTTTCTCGACGGCCCAAATCACAGCTAGACATTCCTTTTCGGTGGTGGTATAATGCAACTCCGCACCCCCTAATGGTCGACTTAAAACTTCAATTAAGTTTTCCTTTTCACTTTCAGGATCCTTTTGTACGAGGATTGCACCCAAACCAAAATCGTTAGCGTCGGTGTAAAGAATAAACGGCTGACCTGGAATTGGTACATGCAATCTTGGCGTACTGGCGAGCGCTGTTTTTATTTTATCAAATGATTGCTGTTCGACTTCTGTCCATTTCCACGGAACTTTCGGACTAGTCAATTTATTCAACGGTCCTTGAACTCGTGCTATGTTTTTCAGGTGACGATGATACCAGTTGACTAAACCGTTGAACTGCCTCAGCTGTGTTCTGTCCTTTGGTACTGGATAGTCAAGTATTGGTTGGATCTTCTCAGGATTCGGTCTCATGCCGAACTCATCAACTATATAACCGAGAAACTTAACTTCCTTACACGCGAAGCTGCTCTTTTCACGATTTATCAATAATTTAGCTTCTCGTAGAACGTCAAACAAAAGCGACAGAATTGACAAATGTTCGTCCAAATTTTCGCTGACCACTATCCAGTCATCGAGGTATGCGAATACTTGATCACCCCATTTATTCGGAAGACCTCTGTCAACTATTAATTCCTTGATTCGTCTTTTCAATTTGTCCATCAAAGACTGGAAGGTGGAAGGAGCTCCTGTCAGGCCATACGGCATTCTGACCCACTCCAGTAAACCTTTCCCTTCAACCGCAAATGCCGTATACTTTTGGCTGTCAGGATCCATGGGAATCTGATGAAAGGCTTCGCTCATGTCCAAAGTCGAGATTATGTTTGCTTGATGGAGTTGCGACAGAATCGACTTCATGTGTTGCAGTGGATATGCTGGTTTGATGGTCTGTCGATTTACTGGTCGGTAGTCGATACAGAATCGTAATCCTCCATTTGCTTTTGGCGCTACGACTGGTGAACATGCCCAATCACTATTACTCCACACAACGTATCCTCTTTCCAACAGGCTATCGACTTCCTTGTCGATAAATTTACGGACAACTTCACTGCGTCTATACGGTTTCCGTCGTTGTGGAGTTGTATCGTGTAACTCGATCACATGCTTTGTTAAATCCGTTACACCGGTCGATTCTTTGTCAAATTTAGCAAATTCAGCGTTGAGGAAGGTCTTCAGCTTATCTGTCTCTTCAATCGTCAAAGCCTTCAGCTCCGATTGTGTGACATATCGTTGTGACATAGGATATGAGTACTTGCTTCCTTCTAGAGTCCATGTAGCTGATATTGGATCTGTCTTGACTTTAAATGAAAGCCAAAAGTCCATTCCGAGAATCAAGTCACTTGAGAGTTCTGGTAAAATGCTGAACCATTGTGGCCCATACACGTCACCCACATCGATGACAAAGCAAGTACCTCCTTTTGTTTTAACAACCGATTGGTTACCGAGTCGAACACCGTTCTTTGATGTCAAATCTGAAGAAAGTTCCTTATATTGATACTTCTTTATCTTCTCATATGTTGTTTGACTGAGATATGATCGTTCGCTTCCCGTATCCAATATTCCGCGGATCTTTTCGCCAAAGATGGATATTTCTACTGGGATTCTCATGACTTTCTTCGGTTCCGAAAGGCCGTTATTTGCGCAAAAGATCCTCCGTTGCGTTAATTTGTGTATCAAGTGTGGTTGTAATCCCTTCGGTTTCCATTTTCTCAATACCTCAGTATCGGGACCGATTTCTTGAATATCTTCTTTAGCGGTGTTAGTTGTCTCAGATGTTGTCAATATCGAAAGGCTGACCGTCTCTTCCACAGAATTTTCTGGGATAGTCAATTCCGCTGAGTCTAATTCCTCATCGGTTAATTCAAAATCACTTGACAAGTCTTCGATGATATCCAGATTAATCGTTGGTGCTGGTTGGTCGGTTGATGTTGTTGCACTTATGCAGGAATCCGATTTATCCAATGATTTAACTTTCTCGATGTTAAGTTCAGATTGCTTTTCCTCCTTCTTGCCCTGTGGAACAGTAAACTGAGGAGTCGTTACTGCGGGCTGTGGTCGTTTCCCGACTTTGGACAATCCGAGTTGACGTGGCCAGTTGTGAGATAAATGAAACATATCAACTGCCGTGTGGCAGTACAGAAGCGAGCGAGATGTCCCATTTCTCCACAATTGTAGCAGAACCATTTCCCTGGATCTGACGCAACCTTTGATGATTGATTTCTCGGGGAGGTTGTAGTCGTTCCGTTATCCCTGTCAAAACGTGAGAGGTTACTTTCAAGTCTCTGTTTGACAAGAGTTTTAGAATTTGCAGATGTATTTCCGGAACGGGAGCCATTTTGCTGCAACGCGTTCAATTCAGTTGTTGGTTCATCGTTGTTTTCGCTGTCCGTAGTCGAAGTCTCGTCGTCGACCTCCGTGTTGTCCTGCAGATATCTTAATCCAGTCTTAATCTTGTCTCGCGAGTTCTTCTGCACTTCTGTTGACCTTTGCTGAAAATAACTACGTTCATTTAGGTAGTGTAGGAGGTCATCGTAATTACCAATCGGTAAATTGAGGATCTCGAAAGCCACTCGCGAGTTACATTTGACTAAGATTTGTTTTATCTGTTCGCGGAAAGGCGGTGGGTGGTGCATCCTTTCGAAAATAAGACGCGCACGACAAGCGAATTCAGCCAATGATTCCCCTCTTTCTATAGCCAGATCGCGTACTTCCACGAAGAGTACACCGTCTTCCTTTTTTACTCCCCATTGGTAGCGGAAAGCTCGTGCAAAATCCTTCCATCTATGCCAGCTGTCTTTGTTCAGCAGGTACCACGATCTATAAGGGCCCTCAAAAATATTTGACAAGCAAGGAACGAACAGGTTCTTGTCAATGCCACTTACGTTCAGTTGGTCCTCCAATAACAGCAAAAATTGTTCCGGATCCTTTTCCGTCTTTGGGAAAACAATTTTCCAGTTTCATATTATTCGGCCTATTTTCATTGCCGAATCGAGGTCACGTTGGTGTGAACTCGTGACTTGATCAAATCGGTTGTGGTTACCTCTTCTAGGGTAACTTGCCCTAGGATGGGGATAACGTGAACTGCTGTATCGAAATTGATCGTCATTGCTATCACTGGACTCGCTGCTTCTCCAGTATAGCGCACCTCTTCTGGGCGGTCCAGACTGTTCATTCGTTCTTCCTTGGTTCCTTCGATGAAGTATCCGCTGATATTCTGCGTCAGATACCTGAAAATTTCCAATTTCACCACCAGGTGTTCTCCGTGTTGTGAATACACTATGATCTTCCAAGAGCCCATTATTTTGACGATTACATTGGTCAACCCTTGACTGTTGATCATTTCGGCGGTTGACAGTATCAAGTCGTGATCTCGAATCTCCAGTCCATCGTCGAGCGTTCCGATCACTCGGTAATCCTTCGTCCTGGAAGTGAACTTGTCGAAATTCATTGTTGATCGAATCTAAAGAAATTTCTTCAATCATTGGATTAATCGTTGTCGAAATTCTTGAATCGTTGCGTGGAAGATAGGGAGCGAATGCTCCAGAGGAAGGCACTATACCTTCTCCTGACATAACCTGGTTATTAATCTGGGAAGACACAACGTTAATATTCGGTTCATTATTATCGGTTGCCCGAGGCATGCCAGCATCTAACGACAAATCCGGCAATACGTTGTTTGTTTCATTATTGTTCCCATTGCCCAGTGTATTCGATCTTCCTAATAGCGAGTCCAATTTACCCTCAAGCGTGTCAATACGCGATTGTCGAGTTTCGATTTCACCTAATCTTTGGGAAATATTTTCTAATAATACCTCCGTCGGCGAACGCCTTGCAATCTCACCCGGGTTTGGTGTTGTTGTGCGCGACCCCCTTCCCCTGCCACGAGGAGTAAAACCCTGAGCCCCCGCGAAATAGGAACTACTGGTTCGTCTTATCGTACCGGTCGCGTTCAAATTCTGTACATTTGACGCAGTTTCCGCCAAACTACTATCACCGAGTGGGGGTAATACCGGCACCTCTGGCATGTTTACGGTCGAAACAGGTTTTCTAACAGACAAAACGGATGGTGTTTCGTCGAATGCCACTGACGAATGTTCCTTATCTGACAAACTTTGGTCAGAATCTTTTGTCTGTAATAATTTTGTTGTCCTCCTTGTAGTTCTTTTAGGAGGTGAAAAGAACATAGTAAGCATGAATTAACCTTTCAATACCGTAAATAGTTTACCAATAATAACATATTAACAAATTTTCAATCGTCTTGCCAAGATTATATTGTCCAAGTACCGGTTACCATATTACATCAATATTCCATAAATAATTTCAATTTGGAATTTTCCATAAATAATTTCAATAAATAAATTTTAGACGATTCAACAATTTCAATAAATAAATAATTCATTTAGACAATTCAACAATTACAACAAATAAAGAATTCAATTATTAATTTAACGCTGAACTTGACATTTAGTTCTTTAAATAAATTTCAAAAGTAATTTCTTAACTTTTGAATCTATCAAATTTTCGGTTAACTTTCAATAATTAATTGTAAAGTGGTTGATAAACAATAATTCTTTCCATAATTTATGTTTGACAGTTTGTCAAACCAAATTACTCAAGCCGATTTAATTGGCCAATGATCGCTGAAATTTACAATACATATACAATATATAACATAAAATGAATAAGCGCTATACAGTGTTAATAAAGTGAGAGGTAAGCATACATAATTTGAAAACGTTAGTCGGAGTAAGCAGATATCGGGTATAGTCGCAAGGGTTTGAGCGAGGTGACTGTTCTTACTTCTTCTTCGTAAACATCTACCCTCGCACTGTTTACATTCGCGCGCGTGTGCTAGCCGTTACCAAGTGACGCTATACTCTCAAAAGTCTTTCGGCCCACTATACGCACCGAATTCTATTACATTCGACTATAGAAGTTATAAAGCTTTTATTTCAAACATGCTGACCATGAATATTGTCATCAATGATTAATGAATAAATTCATTCTAAACAGTTTTCGTTGGCAATTTACAATTGAACAATTTTCATTGATACTTTAAGCAATTTTTAAATCAACAATTTGTGCTTTGGCCGATTTTCATTGACGG
Source organism: Ephialtes manifestator (assembly GCA_963970395.1). Taxonomy (NCBI): domain Eukaryota; kingdom Metazoa; phylum Arthropoda; class Insecta; order Hymenoptera; family Ichneumonidae; genus Ephialtes; species Ephialtes manifestator. Next base: position 15,441 of record CAXAOA010000390.1, read on the forward strand.
TAATAAACAGTTACTAATTTAAGAATTGGCAGATAATAATAACTGCTCGGTGTATTGTACAGAACGTAACGGTATTATATATACGGCGAACGAAATTACAAACGTTACATATAGAGCGTAGAATAAAGCGAATACAATACGGAATATTATTTAGCTGTATAGAAGCGTTAAGCCTAGAGTAAGGAATCGAAGAGGAAAAGGACAAGCATGTGTTGTGGTCGCTTGGTCTTCGAGCGCTCGAGTTTGCTTACGTTTGGTTCGGCGTTCGCTGGTGAGCGTTGTGCCTTGCTGTTACCAAGCGCTCTATAGTCTCGATATATATCTTTTTTTCTCTCCGTTCTAAGCTCGACTCTTTCACCAAATTGAATTCAATTCATAGAATATTAATTTTCGTATGTATTAATATTCAGTAAATTTACACTGACTCCTTTAAATTTTGTCAAAATTTCCCGTAATTTTAATTGATCAATTTCTGACTTTACCGCAATTAATTTTAATAATTTTTAATTTTTACCCACATTAATTTAACGGTTATAAATTTTCCAACGTGCCCCACGTTGGGCGCCAATGAGACAACCTTTATTTTCCGACCACTCGAATTTCCTCGTAAATAAAGTTAACCCGGCGCGGCCTGGGTCAGTGGCTGCCGGGGCCCCGTTTTGACTAGATTTCACAGAAAACACTTTTGGGCGCCAGTTAGTTTTAAGCCAAACTAACAAACTAAATCCCTTTTCTCGACTAGCTCGTTACAATCGACAACAACACAGGGGGGGTGTTGGAAAGACCCAACAGGTTACCCAATGCAGAATCACAGAGAACCATATAAGCAATAAAACATAAATCAGAAGGTACTTACAATAAAGTTCACTTCAATCGTACAATAACGATAATCAATTCCTTTATTTCCTTTAGACCAGTATTCCACGATCTTCCACAATAGTTGACAATCCAAAGCTTCAATAAGCCGATTAATAACCAAATTTCCTTTGACAAATCCAAAGCTTCAATAAGCCGATCCAATAGTCAAATTCCGATGCAGTTACAATAAACTGTCGAGTTCTTGCGTAAGACCTAAGAGCCGCTACAATAAGCTGGACTACACTCTTTGTCAAACCTCGAGAACCGACCCGTTACCCTTCTATCGTGTCTTCGCTACGACAAGGGAACCCGAAGTAATCGTTGCGCGATCTATTCGCAACGTGTTGCCGGCAGCACGAGGTTTTCCCCTCCTAAGATCGACAGTTGACGAATCTATAATTCGACGCGTGCGCGGTGAGTATCGCTGTCCTTGTCTCGCTAGTAACGAGGATCGTATGCTGTTGTCCTTTTCTTGCACACGAGGTTTGACAGGCTTGCGTTAATGCCGACTGGCAACGGTATGGGACGCTGACAATTATTTTAGAACCTTAGGACTAATATTCAGAATACGCAATTCGCATTAACTCTATCGAACGATTAGTCCTCGAGGTATATAAATCTGGCGTGTGACGTCGAGAAATATCCTATTTAAAATTCTCCTGTCACATGTTAATTATTTGAAAATCACATTACTTTTATAAAATGTTATCCTCTTTTATTCTCTTTGGATGAACCAAGGATTGATGATTCAATATAGACTTTGCAAAAAGTGTTGAAATTCCCCCAAAAAACACAATGTGTAAAAAAATTGAGACAAGAACATTTACGTGAGTGGTATCAACACCCCAATAAAAAACAGTGTTTCAAAAACTTGAGCCATAAAAAATGTATCAGCACAAAAAGTTGTGAAATGAACTAAAAATATCTGCAGCAAGTCAAGTATATGTTGTTCAACATATATATATATATATATATATATATAAAATACTGTCTATATACATATATATATTATATATTATATGTATTATATGTATATATATATATATATATATGTATGTAGACAGTATTTTTTAAGTAACCTAAAGAACCTTAAATAAATAACTCAAAGAACCTAAAGAACCTAAATCAACTAAAAAGAAATTCTCGCATTTAAAGGTGAGAAAATCAGTAACAAAACAAAATCTTGGATTTTGAAGAAAAAAATGCAGATTACAAAAATCGAGAAAAGAAATTAGTGAAAAATAAATTTCAACATCTCAAAAAATTAAATGCAGTACTTGGCGAGTTTCTACGGTTAATATGAACATTCAATAATGATAAACTATATAGGATACTTGGCAAACTCGCCAAGAACTGCCGTTTAATTTTTTGAGATGCTGACATTTATTTTTCACTAATTTCTTTTCTCGATTTTTGTAATCTGCATTTTTTTCTTCAAAATCAAAGATTTTGTTTTGTTACTGATTTTTTCACCTTTAAATGCGAGAATTTCTTTTTAGTTGATTTAGGTTCTTTAGGTTCTTTGAGTTATTTATTTAAGGTCCTTTAGGTTACTTAAAAAATACTGTCTATATACATATCTCTCTATATTATAAAAAGATCTCGCCGCCGCCGCCGTGTCAAGAATCGAGGGACTTAGAATAATTCGGGCTCAGGGCTTGGTGGAAGGGGGAGGAGCGGGGGAGGGGGAGGGGGGCACCCTTCGGAGGTGGCACCTTTGGGTAGGGGGCGATTGCGAGCGCGCGCAGCGCGCGAGCCACAATAAAATATATATATATGTATATATGAATATATATGTTGTGACGGGCTATTACAACGGCTCAGGACTCACCGTGTAACCGCCGACGTCCAAATACAACGACGCCCACGCTGTAATTTTTCTTCCTTACTTGCTTACTCTCCCAGATGGGCGCCAGGTAATCTATTCTTCTCCCGATTACCAGGGAGATTCTTACCACTTCTCCTCACTATCGTCCAGCTAGCTGTAAGGGTGCAGTTCGGGGGGAAGGCATGCAAAATAATTTCTACAAACCACGCCTATTTCTTTTTCTCTATAAAAATCAAACAATCGATAATTTATTTCTCTATCTTACAAATTTGACTCGTGTCTGACATTCGACGCGGATTTACCTCTTTTACGCGTTTTACAACTTTGACTCGAGTCCGACAATTTCGCGAGACTGATCCACGAATAAATGTTTTCTAATTCTTAGCACCGAGATTGATGGAGGCCGGCCTCGTGACAATAATTCGAGGTACTTCTACACCGCGATCACTTCCGGGGAATTATTGAAATCTGGGAAGTTGCACCAAGTGCGCCTACCTTTTACTTCCCGATTCTCGTACTTAATCCCGGCCGGAAAACTCGTCCTGTGGATTCCCACTGAATTTATCACGATGCTCGTGCACTCAACTTCCCTCGAGCGCAATTTTCCGATCTCTTCCCTCTCTATTCTCTCACACTACGCGAGACGTCGTATTACTCTGCCTAATCGATTCACGTCCCGTTGTTCACTGACTACTTATCTTTCACGCTGTCGCGTGCCACACTCCTCGCTTCCTTGTTCGGGAGTTCTCGAGTGGGGGCATCGGCCTAATATCGACGCTCTTCTTAGATCATCGGCGTCGTGCCCTTCCGTCTCGGCTCCCCGCTCTCTCGCATCGCCGGACCTCCGAGGAGTTCCACGAATTTACTCTGGAAATAATATAGTCTCGGCAGTCAACAGCTTGCAATATTTCGTACTGGACATTGTCGGTGAGAAAAGATTCGGCGGATCTCGCGGTGGCTCGAGCCTATGCTGCGCGCTCGATCTCATCAGCACCCGTTGAAGCGAGCGTGTTGTAACGCCTCGTCACACCCCCCTTCCAAGCCGGACTACCCCGTGTAAACACGTGGCAGGCTCAGGCTGATCCTTCTCCAACGGGTCGATGCCGAATCATGTCTCAACCGCTCTTTTACACTCCACCACCCAACACACTGAAAGGCCATTATGATACTTGGGGAAGGAGACAACAACAAAAAAAAAACTCCGTTTATACAATGAACCCAAAAATGAAATATTATTTTTTTTTCCCGCACTTAATAACTACTCTTACACTAAGTAAGGACCAAAAAAAAATGGAAAAAGAACAACTGAAAAATTTGCCTATTTCGGAGTTCTCCGTGAGCCGGTCTTTACTGACATAATTTAAAAAAAAATAAAAAGAAATTACCAACGGTCGTGGTTAGCAAGGAGCTCTGCTCGAGCATGTAACTTATTACTACGCACACAAAAAGAACTTAACAACTAATTTCCCGAGAATTTCCATTTCTTATTCCGATTATCGTTAGCACTACCCTTACTTCGGCACCTCTCTAACTAGTTTCAAATCCTTCACGTGCCATCGGCCCACCCGCCGGCCGTTATCCTCAGATAATTCTACGACGCTTGGCGATACGACTTTTACGACCTCGAATGGTCCCGCATATTTCTTCGTGAATTTGGATGTCACGTTATTAGCGGCCTTAGACAGAACACGGTAACGGCGGTACACGCGATCTCCTACATGCAGTGGTACGCTCCGTCTTTTTCGATTATAGTACATCGCTTGCTTTACCGAGGCTTCGTGGATTTTACTCGTGACAAGATCGCGCATTTCGACTAGTCTTTCCATCCTTGCTCGCCACTTCGCTCTGTCGGGGGCACTTATCGGCGTGTCGCTCTCTATCGCGCGCCTCCAGTAATTCGCTGGCTTTGGCTCGCGCCCTAAGTTCAGAAACGCCGGACTCACACCGAGAGATGAATGCACCGCGGTATTATACGCGAATTGGAACTCGGCAATATGTAAATCCCACTCTCTATGATCTCCAGACACATAGCTGGCAATCATAGTTTTTATATTCCGATTTACTCTCTCTACCGGGTTAGCTTGGGCATGGTAAGGCGGTGTGGTAACACGCTCAATCCCGTATTCCTCAGCCATCCTAGCGATGGTCTGATTCACGTACTCTGTGCCGTTATCCGTGAGCAACACCCTCGGGGTCCCCCATCGACATACGACTCGAGCGCGGAACGCATCGGCTATTGTTTTCCCGGTTGCCGCCGCGACTGGCACGCACTCAATCCACCGGGTGAACAGGTCTTCAAAAATAATTAAATACTTATTGCCGAATTTCGAGCGCGGGTACGGCCCCATGGCGTCCGACGCCACTACGTCCCAGGGTTGCATTACTACTCGCGGGCCCATTAATCCCATCGGACGCGCCTGATCCGTTTTATGCATTGCGCATGTCTCGCATTTCCCCACGTAACGTTTTACATCCCGGTACATTCCCGGCCAGTAGTAAAAAACAGCTACACGACGATACGTGCGCTCTACACCCGGGTGTCCTGCTTGCTCGTCGTCGTGGGCCTGTGATATTATTCGCTCGCACTCCTCTGACGGTATCACCAGCTTCCACGCGTCTGGGTCCTCACTGGTAGCCTCTTTTAACGCGTCGGGGCGGTAACAATACAGGTTTTCCCCTTCGATCACCCATTCGGGGAACGCGCGCGGATTACGACGAATGGCCTCGAGCCTCTCCCGATACCAATCGATTTCAAACGCATCACCGAGAGAGTCGACTTGAGCGTTCCACTCCGGCTCGACGTCTTCGAACATCCGCGACAGCGCGTCCGCGGCCTCGTTTTCCGTTCCCTTACGATATTCTATTCGCATTTTGTAACCTGACAGCTCGAAGGCCCATCTCGCGAGGCGCCCTATTGGATCAATCAGGTTATGGAGCCAGCGCAGGCTGCTGTGATCCGTCACAACCACAAATTCGTACCCCTCAAGATATGGACGAAATTTGCGAACAGCCCAGACCACCGCGAGGCATTCTTTCTCCGTGACCGTATATCGCGTCTCGGGTCCTGTCATTACGCGACTCGCGCACTCAATCAATTTTTCCTCGCCTTCGTGACTCTGCGTTAGTAGAGCGCCGATCCCTTTATCACTCGCATCGGTGTATACAATAAAGGTTAGCTCGTAGTTCGGAAACGTTAGGATAGCCGCGTCGACAATTTCTTTTTTCACTGCCGTGAACGCCGCTTCTTCCGTCTCTGTCCATTTCCAAGGCACGGTTTTACTTGTCAACCGGCTTAGAGGCCCTGCCACTCGCGATATATTCTTTAAGTGACGATGGTACCAATTTACCATGCCATTAAAGCGCCGTAACTCGGTCGCATTTCGTGGACGCGGATACTCTATCAACGGTCGGATTTTCTCGGGATCCGGGCGCAGACCTTCGCGATTCACCAAAAATCCCAAATAGCGAACTTCACTGCAACAGAACTCGCTTTTCTCGAAATTTAGGATTAGCCCCGCCTCGCGAATTATGCCGAGAATCTTTCTTAACCACTCGAGATGGTCATCGAACGTGCGGTTTACAATGATTATATCATCGAGATATGCAAACGCGTGTGGCTCGAGCTCCGGTCCGATCAGTCGATCCATTAAACGTTGGAACGTCGCGGGCGCATTGCACAAACCGTACGGCATTCGACGAAATTGAAACAACCCCTTACCTTCCACAATAAACGCAGTAAAATGTTTACTATCCTCGTCCATCATTATTTGATGATAGGCCGCGCTCATGTCTAGGGTGGTAATGTACACGGCCTCTTGCAATTTGCTAAGGATGGTATCCATCCGAGGAAGCGGGTACGCGTCCTTTCGCGTCAATTTATTCAGTTCCCGATAATCGACGCAGAACCTCCATTTTCCGTCTGGCTTAGCGACCATCACCGGAGGGCTCGCCCAATCGCTCTGCGAGTTCTCGATTATTTTTCCCCCTAGCATCCGGTCGACTTCCGCGTGCAATTTCTCGACTACTACCGGCGACCGACGATACATGCGCTGTTTAATAGCTCGATCGCGAGGGGCGTCTATCACGTGTTTCGTAAGCGTCACGGCGATCTCAAAATTCTGCGGCATTCCCGGAACTAACTCCGCAAGCAACTGGTCAAGGCGTTCCCGCTGCGTTTGCGCAAGTTCTTGCAGGCCGAAGCACGCGCCTAGCGTCGCAAGCTCATCGCTCGTGCGTACTATTGGGTGCTCGATCCCTACATCATCTACCGCCCACGTGCGGCGTTTACCATAGACATTAATCCCGAACATCTCAATGAAATCCATCCCAAGCAGGCAGTTGCATTTCAAATTACGCACGATAATGGAGGGAAACCACTTCTGTACCCCATCAAGCTCTATCGGAAATAACGCTTCCCCGAGCACTCTTTCCGGCGTACCGTTTGCCATTGTTACGAAATCGTTTTGACTTGGCGGGTATTCTCTATGCGGCAACGCGAGTTGTTCCACAATTACGCCTCCTACTCGTCCAAAAACGGAGATCGTTGCTCCCGTGTCTATGAGTGCGACTAATACCTGTCCGCCAATAAGTAACTCGACAAAAATTCTTACCCGTCCACCTTCGCGCTTCCACTCAACGGGTGGTGGCGGGAAGGTGTCGAAGAACCAGGCGTACTCGGAACGGCTCGCCTCTTGCGCTACTCCGACGTCCCTACCCGCGGCAGTCTCACCGGCAAGCGCCACGGTCCTAACAGTACGATCTTTCGCGGTCTCTCCCGTTTGGTCGGTTTCCATTGCATCGCCAATCGTCCTGTCCCCCCTTCTGTCTGCCTCCGATTCGTCCGAGCTACTTAGGTCTAAAGTCCAAATGCCGACCGGAGCATCCGGCGGCTCGCTAGTCGCTACCTCATCGATCCTGTCTGAAAGGGGTACACCCGAGGTACCTGCCGAGGTCTCATATTCTTGAGCGCGACTATCTTCCCTATGAACTGCACCCTGGACTGGATCAAGGAGGGGATAAGGCTCACCGGGTCTACAGTCTACTCTCCTTTCTTCCGGCAAGGCTTCACTTAATCGGTGTGCTGGCCTGCCTGCTGCGGCCAGCCCCGGTTGCCGTTTTTTGAGAGTGCACAACCACATGTTTCACTCGTAACGTCGCGTCGCCCGCACGCTGTGCACAATTGCACTCGGGGGCTGCGACAATCTCGGCCAAAATGCCCCGTCCCTCCACAGTTGAAGCAGAACGGAGGCGGCCGTCGATAACCATTCGTTTGGCCGCGCGGCGGTGCCGAGCTCCCTTGTCTCGAGGGTTCTCCTCGGGCTGGCTGGCTCGAGCCCCCTGCCGGCTGTCCGGTTGGCCTCGTGGTCTGCTGCGTGGTGCCACGTGTTGGCTGCGACGCAGCGGCTCGAGCGTATGTTCGCGCAGTCACCGCTGACTCCACTTCGGCTGCCTCGAGGCTTTCCCCACCACGTTTCTTTCGTCGGCGGCGATTTTTCTTTCTTGTCTCAACGGCCTCGACGACGTCGTTTTCTGTGTCGTCACATTCCTCTACCCCTGCCGAACTATCATCCACGGCATAGGTTCTGGGGCGTTCCGTCCGGTACGGCGTCGGATGATGGCCTTTACCCGCTCCTCTCGCCGGGGCGTTCTTGCTCGTCACGGGACTCTCCCATGCAAACTCCTTTGCGTGAGATTCCTGACGGCTCGGCGGAGGGCGTCGAGCCTGGGCACGCTCCCAACGCTGCTCTATCTTCGTGGCTTTCGCCACAAGTTCGCCGTAGGTGTAGAAATCCCCTTGGTCGATTCGGTCCCAGTATTCCGGACGTAACCCAGCGTAGGCTTGTTCCAGCTGGGTGCGTAAGCTCGCGCGCCTTCTCAGTCGGTTGTAGAGACCCTGGATGCAAATCAAATAATTTTTTGCAGTCTCCCCGGGGCCTTGCGACCTTCGTCGGATATCATCCTTCAAACCCTGTTGTTTCCGGTCTCCTCCGAACCACGCACGGAACTCCCTGACGAAACCCCGCCACGTGCGCCAATAGGTTCTGTTTGAGCGATACCACTGAATGGCACGGCCTTTTAGAACTTCCGGCAGAAGTTGCAGCCGATCTTCCGGTCTTATCCCAGAGGCAGCGATTTTCTCCTCGACTATCTCCAGGAATTCGTCACACCCCAGTTCGTCGTCTCCCGAGAAGGTCACTCGCCACTTGCGCGCGACTTCCCCGATGTCTCGTTCCCTTCGATGGCGATGGACTGGCGACGAGCGTCGATCCCGTCGCGTTTGCTGCTCCGCCTGGCGATCGCTTCCCCGATGGCGGCGGCGATTCCTTCGTCTCCTCACTGTTTGCCATCGTCGGCCCGCGTCCGTCTCAGTCGCGCTTTCCGAGGATGCTGACGTCCCGGTCTCGCTCTCTTCGGATGTTACCGAGTCGGCGGACGATGTATCCGTGAGCTCCAGTTCGGTATGCCGTGTACGGTTCCTCCTATTCGGCCTCTGCTTGCTCTGGTCACTGTCTGTTTGTGTGCCGATTTCTCGAAGGCGTGGCTGGTTTACCGTTCGTGATTTACGCGAGTGTGACTTCTCGGCGTGGTGCGTCCCCCCTGGTACGTCCTCCGAGACTTTTCTCGGGGCCTCGCGCCGTCGCAAGGTCACATTCGCGCTTCGGTCGACGAACTTCTGATATTGGTCACCGTCTTCACCACTCCACTCAGCCGGCACTACGCGTCTTCTGGTGGTTCGGTCCGTTAACCCTACGGTTTGGCGCGGAATCGCCCCGAGTGACGTATCGTAGGGGCTTACGGGTCTCGAGCCTCGATCGTTGCTAGACTCTCGCATCGCGGCACTCACGAATTTTCTTAATCGGTTCCGTGCCACAGCCGGTACACCCTCCGGATTGAGCAGTAGCGCACGGAGCGTAGCACGGACGGTAGGGTGTGACATTTCGTCCACCATCTTGATTTCAGGGGTAGGAGGTCCGCTCACTTCGGGATTCTCGTCCGCTGCAGTCCACTTGATCGCCTGATCCCCAGCCTCCCGGAGATATGACCGCCTCAACCGATCGCGGATCTCTCCCGCATCTCCCTCAACACTCGCGTTCATTTGGCAGAGCAGTCGTCGCACAGCCCCGTCCGGCATGGCGTCGATCCATCGCAACGACTCGTGCTGCTGTCGCCTCCACTCGCGTGAACCGATGACCTCCCCACCATGCGCTCCGCTTTCGCCAGAGAGTCTGCCGGTTTTCTCCTCAACTCCGTTCGAGGGTTCTGTCATGTTTAGTTTAATGGCCGATTTTAGTACACGACAAATTCCGAATTTATTTTCCGGTTCTTTATTCACACGATCGCGAATGATTTTGACCGCGATCACACGTTATTAATTTTCGAATAAATAATAGCTCGCTGAGATCCTCGCTGAATGGCGGAAACTACGAAATAATCCTTCCGCGAGACACTATTTTCGCTTCATAAATAAAATCCCGTATAATTATTATTTATTTATTTGTTTTTCTCCCGAGACTCGCGAATTAATTTATTCGCTCATTCGCGTTATTACTACTCGACGCGCCACGAAATTATTTTCGCCGAAACGCGGATTTAATTTTAACGAGCGCGTAATGAAGCACGAGAAAAAAAAAACACGAGATTATTTTTTCCGAGAATCGTATGTCACCTGTCGAACTTCGCATTCCCATTGATTCACAACACTATTATTGAAAATAATAATTTTCTCTCCGTTTGTAATATTCGGAAGTTCACGCGACCATTTCCGAAAACCGCCGAATTTATTTAAAATTATTCGCGATTTTATTTCGTGAAATCGTCGCGCAATTATCACGAATTATTATAATCACGTTTGTTGTGGTTCCGGCTCTCGAGTATATGTTGTTGTCAAGCCGTCACTTCACGCGCTTCGAGCGGTATCCCGGGTGAGCGACACTAGCTCAGCTTTCCGAGCGACGTCTCGAGCGTTAACCGAACTCACGGTTGAGCACTATGGAAATATTATTTCGAATTTATTTCACTCAATGTATTTTCGTTCACGCACTTCGAGCGAGTCTCCTCGACTAGTCTCGCGCACTGTTTATGTTGACATCCGCGCGCGCGCGTCCTTGAGACTCGAGCTCGGCTCAGCGAAGCCCTTGTTCCTAGTCACGTATTCACACACTGCTTTACGCGCACTTCACACCGAAATTATTTTACACTATGTCCCGATGGCCCTCTTGCCCCACGTTGGGCGCCAAAAATTGTGACGGGCTATTACAACGGCTCAGGACTCACCGTGTAACCGCCGACGTCCAAATATAACGACGCCCACGCTGTAATTTTTCTTCCTTACTTGCTTACTCTCCCAGATGGGCGCCAGGTAATCTATTCTTCTCCCGATTACCAGGGAGATTCTTACCACTTCTCCTCACTATCGTCCAGCTAGCTGTAAGGGTGCAGTTCGGGGGGAAGGCATGCAAAATGATTTCTACAAACCACGCCTATTTCTTTTTCTCTATAAAAATCAAACAATCGATAACTTATTTCTCTATCTTACAAATTTGACTCGTGTCTGACATTCGACGCGGATTTACCTCTTTTACGCGTTTTACAACTTTGACTCGAGTCCGACAATTTCGCGAGACTGATCCACGAATAAATGTTTTCTAATTCTTAGCACCGAGATTGATGGAGGCCGGCCTCGTGACAATAATTCGAGGTACTTCTACACCGCGATCACTTCCGGGGAATTATTGAAATCTGGGAAGTTGCACCAAGTGCGCCTACCTTTTACTTCCCGATTCTCGTACTTAATCCCGGCCGGAAAACTCGTCCTGTGGATTCCCACTGAATTTATCACGATGCTCGTGCACTCAACTTCCCTCGAGCGCAATTTACCGATCTCTTCCCTCTCTATTCTCTCACACTACGCGAGACGTCGTATTACTCTGCCTAATCGATTCACGTCCCGTTGTTCACTGACTACTTATCTTTCACGCTGTCGCGTGCCACACTCCTCGCTTCCTTGTTCGGGAGTTCTCGAGTGGGGGCATCGGCCTAATATCGACGCTCTTCTTAGATCATCGGCGTCGTGCCCTTCCGTCTCGGCTCCCCGCTCTCTCGCATCGCCGGACCTCCGAGGAGTTCCACGAATTTACTCTGGAAATAATATAGTCTCGGCAGTCAACAGCTCGCAATATTTCGTACTGTACATTGTCGGTGAGAAAAGATTCGGCGGATCTCGCGGCGGCTCGAGCCTATGCTGCGCGCTCGATCTCATCAGCACCCGTTGAAGCGAGCGTGTTGTAACGCCTCGTCACAATATATATAATAGAGCAAGATATTTTTTTTTCATTCTGAAAGCAAAGTTAATAACTGATTTAGAAAATAGCATAAAATTTATTTAGTAATAATTATGTCACTTGAAAAATATTACCTTTTATTAACTTTTGTTCCATTTAGCCGGTGTATCTTTTCATGAAGAAGAAAATGAGACGTCAACCAGCCCAATCTGCCTAGCAGTTTGGTCTGAATCACGCGCAGAATAGGTTTAAAACCAAGTTTCGGCAAATGGCATCTAAAGCTTACCACTCAAATAAAAATGTTTATGCTGTTTTCATCTTTGGGGCACTTTAGTACCTTTAATGAACAAAATAAAAATATTATTTGCAAGTCAGATTACAGAATATTATTAATAATGTTATTAATAAATGTTTTTTTTTTACAAATAAATAAGTAAATGAATGCATAATTTGAAAAAAAACCTGTAAATAATATGGGGATGATCACTTTTATTGACAACATCATTGAAAATTTATCCGGTGTTGACACATTCACAAATGTGCTGCACAAAAATTAAATCATCACTTCATAACAAATTTACATATCTGATCACTTCTGATGATTGTTGATTCTGTTTTAAACACTATTAATTGAAAAACAACCGTAAATGGCCAACGGAATCAAACTAATAACATAATATGAAGGAAAAATAAAAACGTCAATTCGAGGTTATGCGTCTCGCGTGTAGCAGAAGTAACTTCTCGGGGCAGTAACACGCTGCGCATGCGATACGTGCTAAGATATCACAGCGCATGTCCCATTATTCGCGCGAATTCGAATATAATGTAAGTGTTACGTGTTGCGTTGAAGACATCACACTCTCATCGCGTCATTTGTATCGCGTTTCGCTAACTGGTTTAAAAAATGGTAAACAATTATTATATAGAAAAAAATCATTAACAAATCAGGTATATTGCAGAAATCGGCCATTTTTTCGGCTTCAGGTCTAAGATTTTTCAGGTTCGGAGGGTATACTTAACTAAACGAAATTGCCGAAGAGAAAAAAAAAAAAAAATAATTGGCTTTTTTTTCAACACCCTTAATTATTTTGTGTGAACAAAAAATCGGCCATAATGTCTGCATATAACAAAAATAAATAAATAAAATAATTTAAAATTCAAATATAATATTCTGGTAATTTTTAGGACTTTTGAGAAAATTAAATATGAATGGTACCGTAGAAACTTAGCCATTTTTGCGAATTTCGGCTTATAACTTTACTAATAGATAGATTACATGGAAATGAATGTTTTCACAGAAAAAAAAATCGATTTTTTTAAATTTTTGACCTGACCCCCCCCCCCCCCCACCCCCTTAGCACTTCTTATAAGAATTTTAGAGATTGTATAAGATATTAGATGCTACAATACAATTCACTACAATAGTCATTATATATATTATGCAATTTAAATTAAAATCATTTATCAAATTCTAATTATCTGTGTACAAAAATTCTATTTCTTTCTTAGTGTAGAGACCTCCATTTCAAGCTCTTCTACAAAAGTTCCAAAATATCCTTGAAAAAATGGTGCTGCATGAAATAAATTTACTACAAATTGTGTATGCATAAGAACCAAATTCACTTGAAGATATACTGACTATTGTACTGAATTGTTTTGTTCCTAACACTGTTTTCTTATGAAGTTTATAAAATTCGTACACAGAGAATTAAAACTTGACAAATGATTTATTTCTTAATTGCATAATAGATATAATAACTGTTGTAATGAATTGTGTTATAGCTACTTATATTTTACAAAATCTATAAGATTGTTATTGAAACTATTTTTAACTTTATCAAGTTGTATTGTTTAATCAGTGCAAATAATGTTCCATGTTCGTTTTCTTACTTCCTGTGAGGTTTGGTTTACCACTGATAAACCAAATTGGCTTCAGAATATCTAATATTCTCTTTAAGGGGAGGGAGTCACGTCAAAAAAATTGAATTTGAAAATTCAATATCATCCACATTCTCTTGCATATAAAAATGGTCAGTGAACTATGTTGTTGGTACTCGATGAAAGGATTTTTTACTGTTGGCTGACTTGCATATGCCTTTCAGTATTAAGGGCAGGGTAAAGTTAATTCGGCGAAAAAAAGGCATGTTTTTAAGATTTTTTTTTGGCGTTACGGATAGTGTTCGTTTACTGAAAAATTTACATATAATAAAGTAATATTTCAACAACATTTTCCCAAATTTTCATTGAAAAATTTTCAAAATTGAGCGAATGAAAATTAATCCCCGGAGCCGCCGCGAAAAAAAGGTGGTTTGCGGTGAGCATCATAACTCGCAACAAAATCATCTGAAACAAAAAAATCAAAATGCATTTGTTAAAGGAGATGTTTTTTGAGGTAATGACGGGAGGTTTTTTTTTTTCGATTTTTCGATTTTTCGTAGCACTTGGAAGTCAAAAACCCGATTTTCGCTTTAAAAAATCGGGTAATTTGTTGTTGAAAAATTAGTAATTATTAAAAAAAACAAAGAAGCTCTCGACAATACCTGGTAAATTATGTGAAGAAGTACTGTGCAAAATTTTAAAGCGATTGGTCCAGTAGATTTTGAGTAATCGTGCTCACGGACTTCAAAAATGACAAGTCTCAGAAAAACGGTTTGAAAAACGCAGAAGAGTTTGGTCGCTTAGCGCTCATTGCACATAAGTTTGAGAACACTTCTCGATTGCATAAAAATCTGAGAAAATTCATGCATATTAACGGTACTCAAAAGATTAATTTTGCATAATAATAATTCTAAAATGTTATTAACAAAATGATGAAAAAAAAAAAAATAGACAACAAATTTCCCCGCAATCTAATTTTTTTTTCCTGATTCGTTCATTTTTCTGTATACGTATGAATTTTTTCAGACTTTTCAATTATCTTTGAATTTTTAGAAATTCAAAATAAAACTCGATAATTTTCTTATACTCACTGTTGTGCCCGAAAAGGTCGACGAGTGATCAAGTCGTCGCGATAAGGGCGGGATAGATAAAAATAAGGGATCTTTCCGATTAAAAGATTAGAATCCACGAGATTCCCAAGTTAAAAAGATATTTATTTGAAATGAAATTAATTATGATAATTCATTGCGCGAATTATCTCGATACAAGTATGTGACTTTTACTAGTCCTTGAGTCTAACTCGAGCCCAACCGTTCGATTCGAATAATCAATTAAGACTGACTCTACTTCAGATTGATACCCACCAATTTGCCTAAAATTGGTACGTATGCATTTAATGCTTCCGCGTTAATTGCTCCATCGAATGACACCGATTCCGCGCGCGATGTCGCGCGCTCTTTCGAAATCGCGAGATTGCCCAATCGCGCATTGAACTTGTTCGGTCATTGACCGAACAATTTCCTTTTAAAATTCGGGGCGCAACATCCCTCCCCCCTTAAAAAAAAGAAAAATTGATTTTCTATTTTTCTTGGTTGAACTCGGTTTTACAAATTTTAAAAGTTTTTTATATTATTTCAACTTAAACACATTAACTTCCCGACATGAATTGACGACACATGAAAATATTATTTCCCTATTTTTATTCTAATTTCTTTTCGCCAAGCCTTGGTCTGGTAGGCCAGTCGTAGAGGATTACCTTCCCGTGCTGAACAAGCATTTTGTAGTTCCGCATGCAAGCTATCGGCACGCGGAGGCACAGGGAGTCTGTGCAGGCTAATCGGTGACTCTGAGTGGGTCACTGGCTCTGTCGTCCTTGCCGGTGTCGCGTTACGTTTTTCCTTCAGCTGATACAGCTTATAAACCGCGTAGCAGACCAAGGCTATAGGGGCTATTGCACCTAAGGAATAGAATCCCACATTATGATACATTTGGCGATTCTCATTATAGTCTCTATCAGTGTCCCTTTTTATTTGTCTCACACGCGTTCCGAGGGCTTTCGACTCCTCGGGATTTCGCAACACACTAACCAGGTTTACTTGGTCGCTATCATTTTTTAACTCGCGCACAATACCGTTCGTCGATTTTTGAAAGAGTGAGATTGAACGGGGGCAAATAGCCCTCGTTTCTCACGTCAGTGCGGTTACCGTGCATGAGCCTACCAAAGCCAGAATTCTTGAATTTATTAAAACTTCACGATTCACTTTTTATTAAATTCACTTTTTATTAAATTTATTTTTTATTATATTTGGGTTTTTATCGTATGGTGTATTCTTGATGACCGGTGTTGATATTTCCTCGCGAATTTTTTGCAATTCCTCAAATCCATTGTCGACATGCACAAGAAATTCCTGTTGGCCTAATCGACTGCTACGTGCTTCCAATTTCTTTGAAGGAAATTCCGGGGTTATTCACGAACGATGACACCTGATACCTTGTACTCATAGCAACGGTATGAGCGGTGCTTAATATGGCCCGGCAGAACCTGTACCCAAATTCACGAGTTCGGCGAGCAGTTCAATCTGATGATTGCTGATTTTGCTAAATTCCTCCCTTCTACTTATCATATTTCCACAATAAGTAGCACCGCAGAGTGCGCGTTGCTTATTATAATTCCAAACTTCGCGAAATCCTCAACGATCACCATGCCCCAATACCGTTGTGATCCTCGTTTACCGGACCAGGACTACACCTGGGGAATCCTTAACAGCATGTTGGTAAGTACCATTTCGTTGTTTTACTTAAATATGTTCCAATTGTAAAATCCAAATAATCATTTTATCATTTTTTCTCTCTTTTTTTTCTTTTCCAGGCTGAATGGCTGGACCATCGTCGACCCCAAGCGCGCGATTGGATCCGCCATTTCGTTCTTTACGCCCGCGATACCCGGAGAAGGCGGCGGCAATTGCGAGAAAATAACGCTAATCTCTGGGGGGACGGCCATTGGGGACCTTCGCCGTCCAGCTCCCGCTTCCTGGGTCTACGGAGATTGTTCCGTGAGGGACCGGCGGGTGATAAGGGCTGCTGCCCCCTCCGGCGCCCACTGTCTCAGGAGTGCATGGAAATGTCCTCCGATGAGACCGACGAGGAATGGACGTCGTTGTAACTCCTCCCACCCCGCAGTTACCCATCAGCTGCTTGCTCTTTTTAAATAAAAGATGGGATTGTTCAACAAAAAAAATGTCTTATGCGTTTTATTTAGCTCGTAGATATCCCCCGCGATATAGATAGCGGATGACCCTATCCTTCCTTCCTCTATATTTATTATTTTGCTAATACGCATGATCTTTTTTCCTAAATTTGTTTTGTAGTCGTAGATTAATTTTAAGAATTTTAGAAGCATGAGGATGCCCCTTGCGTCGGTACCATGCGATAAGGACACTCGATAATAGCACGTGGACGCCCCTCTTGTGCGTCCGTGCCTTTCTCTATCTTTCTTTTCTTCAGTATAACACGTGGCCGCCTCTCTTTCCTGGCGCATCCGTGCTCTTTCTCTTCTTGTCTTTCCTTTGGTTCTTCCTATCTTCTCTTCTTTCTTAGACGCATGGGGACGGTCGTAGTGGCCGTTGAATGCAGTAAGGAAAAGAATTAAACTCATACTCATAGCTCGTACTGCTCGCAGAGCAGTACGGCACTAACACATCTTATGTATGTGTGGAAGTCCGCCACGTCGCACGTACCGCTCCCAAAGTGGTGTGGGTTTAGTCGAACGTCCCCGTCGTACGGTGTCGTTGTGTAGTAGGACGTGGTTGCTAACGCGATACTCTTGCTGTCTCGCTTTGGCATCTTAATCTTGCTTCGCTCTCTCCTTGGCGTTGCTCAGATTACGCCTGACTACTGCCCACGAGGCTCGTAGCCTCCCTAGCAGCTCGCTGGCGTAGCTGCGTGTATGTAGGTGGACCGCGGCTCCTGTTTCACTGCAGTGGGCAGCTCAGCCTCGCGTCCATACACTAACACGTAAGGAGACGTTCCTGTAGCTGTGTGTGGTGTGGTGTTGTACGTTAACGTAGTGTACGGCAACCACTCATTCCAGTTATTTTGAACTTTAGTAATATTTTTGTAAAAAAAAAAAAAATATTTATTTTTTATTTTTAATGTGTAGTGTATTTTTGTTTAAAAATTTTTATTTTTTATTTTTAATGTACACTATATTTTTGTTTAAAATATTTATTTTTTATTTTTATTGTATCGTATATTTTTGTTAGAAGTATACTTTACAAGTATATTTTTTGTACATTTTTTGGTACAAGTATATTTTTTGTGAAAGTATATTTTTGTTAAAAATATACTTTCTCAGTTTTGCAGAAACGGATACGTTATAGGGTCCTCTTGGGGCCCTGGTGCCCACCTAGAGGGGCATCATGACATTTCCTTAACCATTTTTCTCGGTCCTCCGGTGAAGGACAGGTTACGCCGCTGTTGCAGCGACGCTCGTTTTTTATCATGGTGTCTTTGTTCTCACCGGAGGAATAGGCTATGCTGCCTTCTTCCCCGCTCTCCACTTCCCCAAGCTCGCCTGAATGCCTGTAGTCCGCGCGGACCACTTCTTTTCTCGTATTAGCGGGCTGTAGTGGCCTAGCGGCGTCTTCCTCGCTCTGCAGCATGCACGGTCGCTCCGTTTCCCTCGCCGGCTCCATACGCTGCTTAGAGGCAGCCCCCCTTGCCGCGCACCGCACGGCCGACGGGTGAGCGCTGTCCTCCTTCGCGCTCTCCGTCTTCTCGGCTCTCCTCTTTGTGCGGCTGTCCGCACCACACGCGCCCCATCCACACAACTTAGGTGTGTTAGTGGGTGTGTGTGTGCCGCGGAACGATGGCTCCTCGACATTCTCTTTCTCCTTCCCACTCACGCGTTCCGCTACTCGCCTTTTCGCTTTCTTTCCCACGTTGTTCGGGACTCGTGCTGCGTCCTCCTTGCTCTCATAACTCTGCATTCGCTCTGTCTCTTTCTTTCTCACGGTACTCACACACAGTGCGTTGGTGTGAGTGCCGTGCTCGGTCCCCGCTATCTCGGCCGACTCGTGTATCACCGCCGGGCGCTCTACTACTACCACCTCTTCGGTAGTATCCATGAGGCTAAATACACAATTGTTTCCTTGTGGTGGTGTACAGCGAGCATTCATTATAGTTCCTTTATTTATTTCTTTGCATGGAATTATTCCTATTTGTTTATTGGTTGCTGCTACGTATGCCATAGTCTCTGTACGTGGGGCGAGTACATTTTTCGAATTCCCGTCCACCAGGGGCATGACGTGCCCATAGAGTTTAAGGGTTTCTCCTCCTAAAATGTCCGCGTGATGCATTTTTAGAAATTCCATACCCAGCAAACCATTCACTGTTATGGGTATCTCATCCCGTACTACGTAGAACCAATGCTTGAGCGCTATCTCAGGTGTTTCTATGGTTAATTCGACCCTGCCAATAGGGTAGAATTTGCTGCCCTCGGCTCCTCGTAGCTCAATATTTGTATTCTCAACTAGAGCATCGGACTTCACACAACTATATTTTACAAGGCTGCATTGTGCCCCAGTGTCCACCTTGAGGGTCAGTATCCCCCGCACAGCTGTGGGACTCTTCAATTCAACATCGCTGGCTGTCACGCTTACAGCAGGCAACGTTACCTCGAGCACCTGTAGCGGCTCCTTATCGCGTGCTCGGGTTTCACTGGTCCCCGTGAGCTGCAGGCTGCCCAACGTACGCTTGTTAGTAGTAGTAGTAGTAGTAGTATTCGTAGTACTACTCGCGGCGGCCATCATGGATTCCAGGCGCTTATCAATCGCTTCTCCTTTTACTCCCCTTTCCTCACCTGTGATAGTGACAGTGTTGATCTGTACCATTCCCAACGTACGCTTAACAGCATTAGTAGTAGTAGCGGGGAGGCTATTCTTTGCGGCCATGCAGACTGCCGGCCGCTTATCTTCGCCCTGCTGCTGACTACTGTTTATGTTGTGCTGCTGAGCGGATCCTTGACCTCTTTCTTCCTCCTTCCGTAAGCGTTTTCTGCATTCCTGCCATGTGTGCCCCTTTAATTTGCAAAAGGTGCAGACTATTTGCACCTGGTCAATTTCCCGATTAGGGCTTGGTACAGGTAGACTCACGCGACTCGATCTACGTGCACAGTCCCTTGCGATATGCCCTGCATTCCCACAAGTGTAGCAGTTGTTTCCTCCGGCCTGCCCTGCTACAGATCTTCTGTTGGAGTTGTTGTTATTGTTGCTGTGGTTGTCGTCGTTATTGTTGTTGTTGAGGTTGTTGTTGTGGCGGTATCCTCCGCCTACTCCTCCTCTTGGCTGGACCATGTGAGAAATCTCTATGGCCCCAGCTATTGAGTCATGGAGCGTGGCGTAATTTCGAGATCGAACGAGTATCTGCACCTGCCCGTGCAGGCCGTTCTCAAAATTCGCCTGAGCCGTTCTTCGGGTAACGGCTTCCACTGTACGAGCGTCCCTCACGTACACTATTGACTCACACAGCTTTTCCACAATTTCGACGGTGACTTTTTCCGTCCTGGCCGCATACGCGGCTACATCCTCCCCGGGTCCCTGCCGCAACGAACTCAGTTCCATCTGGAGTGCTGATAACGATTTCCGCTGCCCGTAAAGGGCATCCAGCTCGACCTTTAATTGCTCCACGGTGAGTATAGTTTTGTGCCTCAGTTCTCGTGTTGCTCTTCCGCAGATTTTGCTGCTGAGCACGAGTTCCAGCAGAATGTCATAATCTTCCTCTGCTATCCTCCCAAATACGACCTCACAGGACCGAATAAATCCGTCCAATTCTCTTGCATCGCTGCCGTCGAAATTTTTAATATTTTTTAGGGCGAGGTTAAGGTCGAGGCGCCTCGGTCCTCGGCTGTTCCTGCTGGAGATGCGTCCTCCTGGTGGTTCGCCGGGCGGATCGCCTCCGGGTCCACCCCCTGAAGGGTTCCGATACGGGTACCCGGACGAATCCCTTGGCGGTCCTCCTCCGAAGGGTCCCGTAGGGCCTCCTGGTGGGCCTCCGGGAGGTCCTTCCCCGAATGGCCCTCCATACCCCTTGGTAGGCCCCCAGCCGGATTCCTGGATGTTGCTGGCGGCCGGGTACTTCTTCCCCCTCCGCTCTGCCCGCTTATCCTCTTCGTGAGCTCGTTCACCCTGGCCTGCAGCGAGCTTATCAGACTTAGGTGAGTATGGAGCTCTTCTGTCTGTGCCTGGAGGGCTCCTGTCCTGTCGTGCGGGTTCTCGGTTTCGTGGTCCCTTGCTGACTGATTATTTCCCCTGTCACGCCCTCCATATGGTTCCCTGCCGGAGTTTATTCCACCTCCCTTCCGGAGCGGTCGGGGCAGCTCGTAGTCGCTGTCATCTATTTCTGGCGTTCCTTCCGGGTACTGCCGATGCCTGACCCCGCGATCCTCCGGTGTCCTCTCCGGACTGCGATACGGAACCTCTCTTGGCCTGGCCCCGGTGCGGAGGCCTGGCGCATTCTCCCTTGCCCTTGCTAAGGCTCCTTTTTGCTCACTCAAGCCGCTGGCCCTGAGTAGGGCGTCGATTTCCCCGTCCACTTCCGGGGTTGTTAGGGCCTTTGCCCCTTCTCCTTTGCCGTCCTTGCTGGCCATTGTGCCTGCCCTATTGAAGGAGGTGCCTCTCCTGGTATTTATGCCAAATCCCTTTGACAGAGAGTTTTTCCTCTCAGGTAGTCCCTCTGTCGGTGATAGATGCCGCAGGGCGTCCTCAGTTCGAAGGGTGATATCCCCGATGGCGGCTTCTACTCCAGTTACCGCTTCGACCTCTTGTCCTGGCAGGGTTGTCTCATGCGAATGAGCCCTTCGCAACTGCCGTCCTTCCTGATCGCCCGTCATGTATTCCGCAGTTTTTTTCGCGAGTTTACAGTAATTAATGACTTTTATATATTGTTTATTTTATTTTTAAAATTCCTAAAATTTTTTTTTTATTTTTATTTTTTTTTAATTTATTTAAAAGTTTTAGTTATGATGGACAGTGGTTGGCTATAACCTGGCCTCCTGCCTTTCGCGAATTAATACCTTGAATCGGCGTAAGTTGCTACAAACTTATTTCGATTCAGAGGTAAGGGTCTCGATTTTTGTTAACGAGAGATCTGGGCTCGCGGGCTCAGTCCCACGACTTTAGCACTTTTAAAAATTTTTTTTTTTTATTGGCTTTGGAGAAAATTTTTTTTTGGCTCATGCACTTACCATTTCAGGATCATGGTGTGGTGATGAGCTTCGGGGTTGTCGTCCACGTAGTAGTGTTGTCCTTGACGTTGGTCCCCGGTTGCGGCGATGTCGTATCCCGCTGATCGGTTGTCACGCCCTTCCTGGCGTGGTCGATCTTTCCTTTGTGACGTACGTCCTCCGGTTGGCTCTTCCTGTCAGTGGTACCTTGCTGACGTCCTTTAACGATTCACGACTGCGTGTGATCGCACCAGGTCTTTTGCCCCAACGACTGCTGGTCGGGTTTGACACTGGGTTTTTCCCAAAAAATATCTTCTTGGGATTCACTTACGGTGGATCCCACCGCTGCCACCAAATTGTTGTGCCCGAAAAGGTCGACGAGTGATCAAGTCGTCGCGATAAGGGCGGGATAGATAAAAATAAGGGATCTTTCCGATTAAAGGATTAGAATCCACGAGATTCCCAAGTTAAAAAGATATTTATTTGAAATGAAATTAATTATGATAATTCATTGCGCGAATTATCTCGATACAAGTATGTGACTTTTACTAGTCCTTGAGTCTAACTCGAGCCCAACCGTTCGATTCGAATAATCAATTAAGACTGACTCTACTTCAGATTGATACCCACCAATTTGCCTAAAATTGGTACGTATGCATTTAATGCTTCCGCGTTAATTGCTCCATCGAATGACACCGATTCCGCGCGCGATGTCGCGCGCTCTTTCGAAATCGCGAGATTGCCCAATCGCGCATTGAACTTGTTCGGTCATTGACCGAACAATTTCCTTTTAAAATTCGGGGCGCAACATCACTGAAAGTCGTCGATGCCAGGTCCGTAGAGTAAACGACTTCCATCAAGATGATCGAGAGCATCTTTTTGCGTTTGTGTACGCAAAACTCTTTCTTCTTTACTGTCGTGCGCCGCTTGCTTCTCTGCACTACTAATTCGCAAATCGTCAACTTGTCGGCCCCATTCGTGAGAACTTGGCCCTGTACTGATTTGCATTTCTTCCATAAAGGCCAACAAAGCGAAACAACCTTCATTGAAAATACATGCAGCTACATTAGCTGCAATTTCCACAACTGTTGAGGTGCCACCGACTGACTTTGGAGAGATTTTCCAAATAAGTTGATTGAGACTCTCATTATTATTTTGCGTGAAACCTCCAAGACTGTTTCCAGAGGGTCCCTCATGGTTAGCTTTGCAATCACCGCTATCCACATGCTCTTCGTACCACGCTTCGTATTCGGCAGAATCCAATTTGTTTTTCCAAGTCTCACAACCGTGGCAGTAACTGCTTTTTACAAAAATGTCAAGTACCTTTCCAGTACAATATCCAATTAGAGAAGCAACGCCAAATAACGAAAAGAATCCTCTTTTTTTCCAAGTGCCGTCGCCTGATACAGTCAATTCTGACGTTTCTTCTACATTATTTGCGTCAGACATTGCTTTTTTCTCTTCTTGTGCAGCCGATGCGAAGAACTTCTTGGCCACATTTTGTATAGCTTCACAATGTTTTTTCATATATAAATTATAGGCTGGTTTCGATAAGAAAGCACTCGCCAAATCCATTAGTCCGCAGAACTTATTACATCCGGCTAAACCTAAGCCCAACACTCGCATTACGAAAGCAAACCGATAATTGACATCGTATACACCACTGTCTATTCTTTCACTTGATGGGATGTAGTGAGGCTGTTTACACTTTTCACATGTCACCTTGATGTTGAAACCAAGACCTTCTTTTTTGCATGTTTGGAATATCACTTTTCCATCACACTTCACACATTTGACGACAGTAGCAATTGACGAAAAAACAAGAACGAAATCTATCATTCGATAATGTTTTTGGATGTCTTCTACCACCACAGCGGGTTTATTTTTCATTTTTTTCGCTGACGCGCTACTAGCTACCGGTTCGTCGTTTTTACGCTTTTGAGGAGGCGCTTTTTTTTTTTGGTCGGGACAATTGTCCAATACCACCCTTACGATCTTCTCTGCTTATTTTTCGAGGCATTTTTCGAGGTACGAATACGAACGAAAACGGACTCAAACTTTTAGTGTGACTTGCTACTGCTCAGCACGGCATACAGCGGTCAACTGATGTATAGACTAATGTGCATACTTATATACACCATACCTCGAATATATATAACGGGACCGGAACAGGCCCGTTTATCAATAAATTTATTCGGGGTCGAAAAATACAATAGCGCGCCGCGCAGCTGCCGCCCAGGTATAAGACCCGCCTGGAGCAATAGACGCTCAAATACTCATAGCTTCGTCAATTTTACTCCGATCGACTTGAAATTTTTACACAATATTCTTGAGACATTAGGCATTCATTTAAAAAAATTTAAAAAAATGGAAAAAAAAAATTTAAATACTTTACCCGGCCCTTAACTTAAGCAAAGATCTTAGGTTTTCCACTCTGCGCGTCATTCAGACCAAACTGCTAGGCAGATTGGGCTAGTTGACGTCCCATTTTCTTCTTTACAAAAAGATACTGTAGCGGAACGGTATACCCCCAACGACAAAGTCGTCATTGACACATCGCGCTACCGTAGAGGATCGAACGAAGTCCAGCGTACACCGTCCCGCAGAACTTGTGTCGCGTGCTTGCTCGGGAGACTCCCGAAAACCGGTCACTGGTGGTGGGGAATATCGTATATAAGCCGGCCTCTCCTGGCCACTAGACTCATTATCAATCCTTCATTCCAACCTTAAAGGTCCACTAAATTATACCAACTTTTGCTTGGCTCGAAATTGCTTCGACACTTGCAAAATTTCCTTGAGCACAGCCCAGCTCACACCGTTTGGCTCGATATTGCATCGACACATTCGGTTGTTAATTCCTTGAGCACAGCCCAGCTCCCTAAATAATCTAAAATTAATCTTTTCATTTCTTTTTAGTTCATAAGAAACTCCTAATTTAGCTGTGTGGCTTGATATTGCATCAACACGCACACTCCAAAACGCCTTATTAAAAACTACTTGGCTCGATATCGCATCGACACAAGTAGATCCATCTTATAATCCTGCATCTTCGTAAAGACTCCTTAAGAAACCTAATTTACCTGTGTGGCTTGATATTGCATCAACACGCACACTCGAAACCACCTAATTGAAACTACACGGCTCGATATTGCATCGACACGTGTAAATCCATCTATTTCCTAAAAAATCGTGTAAATCAATAAACCTAATTTACCTGTGTGGCTTGATATTGCATCAACACGCACACTCCAAAAACACCTAATTGAAACTACATGGCTCGATATTGCATCGACACGTGTAGATCCATCTATTTCCTAAAAAATCGTTTAAAACAACAACCCTAATTTACCTGTGTGGCTTGATATTGCATCAACACGCACACTCTAAAAACACCTCAATTTCAACACTTGGCTCGATATTGCATCGACACTCGTGTATCCGTCTTTAATTCCTGTCAATATCCTCATCTGAGTCTGTAATCCCATTATCAACGATAATAGGATTAGAGACGCATCGAAGTCTCCGATTCGCGATCGGCTTGGACAGCGTACCGAGCCGTTCGAGAAAAGGTAAACAAACCCGACTCCCGAATAAGCGCGCTTGGCTTGGATTGCTCCAACACTCGCCCGCGTCTCGCACACACATAAGCACCGCGCGAGCTAAGGCCTCGGTCTCGCTTGAATACGCATGCTATATTCACTACTCATTGTCTTACAGAATTAATTAAAGTTTGACCGCGTATGTGATTGATATTGTGCTCTGCCTTCTCGCAGCATCTTGTCGATCGGCGGTTCGTCTTTCTGTTGCCGCTTCTGTATTACGTAATGTTAACTCTTCCGTCTGGTCGAGTATTGTCCGCCTAATGGGATTAGGACGGATTAGCGTTTTTGTGCGTTTACGACCCGTCGCCGAGTGAATCCATTCCGGGAATTAGTTAAAGGGACAAATAATATTTTAATTTAAAATTAGAGAATTTAACTCTGGCACTATAGCATTTGCATCACCTCTTATCGCTTGTCGTTCCTGCAATGGATAACTAGAGATAGCCCAACTCACGAGAAGCGATAATAGGTCATTCAATAAATTCTTGGTGCAATAAGAGTTCATACTTGTATTTATAAGAGCCGAGAGGATAGGTCGACAAGTCTTTATTTATCTCTTGAGCACAGACGCTTACTTGTCTAATTGCGAATCCCTCACTCATATAAAAACCCAAGTATTTTGCATTTTTGATTCATATCTTTCCCTATTAATTTGTATAATTTCCATCATATGAGGTATCGTGATCAGCTTCCCTTTGTTCGAGAGCGGGTATATGACTAGATCTGCTTAAATATCATTTCGGAACAGTTCTTGTATCGCGACTCGTGACATCTCTAAAAATTCGGTTGTATTTTATCTCCCATGATGAGAATGGAGCTCGTTTGGGTATTTCTCTGAGGAAATCTCTTAAATAAAAACCAAAAACAGTCAATTGAATCAGAGTATTGAAAAGACTATCGGTACTCCCTAACTTTTGCGATATTCACAGCTATATCTCTTTAAACCAATGATGAGAACTTCACTCAGCGCTTATGCAGAGTTGAAATTCTGAGGTTTATCTTATTAACAATAATAGTCTTTCACTCGGGTCCAGTACACGATCTCTCTCTCTTTAAAAAACAGCAAATTCTGCATTTATTGAAAATAAAAGGACTAACCTTTACATCGGGAGAATTTGCATTTTGTTACAATACACCGGCTAAGCGGATCAAAATATTTTTTTTTTCATCCTGAAAGCAAAGATAATCAATGATTTTGAAAACAGCATAAAATTTATTTATTATAAATTATGTCACTTAAAAACTATTACCTTTTATTAACATTTGCTCCGCTTAGCCGGTGTATCTTTTTATGAGGAAGAAAATGAGACGTCAACCAGTCCAATCTGCCTAGCAGTTTGGTCTGAATCACGTGCAGAATAGGTTGAAAACCAAGTTTCGGCAAATGGCATCTAAAGTTTGACCCAAAAAAAATTCTTTGCGCTGCTTTTACCTTTGGGGACTCTTAGTACCTTTGATGAACAAAATAAAAATATTATTTGCAAGTCAGATTTCACAATATTAGTAATCATTTTACAAATAAATGTAATTTTTTAATAACAAAAAAATAAGTAAATGAATGCATAATATTTTTAAAAACCTGTGAATAACACTGGGATGATCTCTTTTATTGACAACATCACTGACAATTTATCCAGTGTTGAAACATTCAGAAATGTACTGCAAACACATTAAATCACCACTTCAAAATAAATAATACATATTTGAACATTTCTGATGATTGTTGATTCTGTTTTAAACACTGTTAATTTTAAAAAAAACAGCGAACGGCCAATGGAATTAAACATAGTATGAAAAAAAAATCGAAACGTCAATTAGAGGTTATACTGCTCGAGTGTAGCAGAAGTCAATTTCCCGTCAGTAACACGCTGCGCATGCGATACGCATCAAACTATCATAGCGCATGCCCCGTTATTCGCGCGAATTCAAATATGATGTAAATGTTACTTTGTTGCATTGGAGACATCACACTGTCATCGGATCGTTTATATCGCGTTTCACTAATTGTTTTTAAAAATGGTAAACAGATAAAAATTTATTTACATATACGTAATTAATTTTTTTATCTATAGAAAAAAATCATTAAAAAACAGGCATATTGCAGAAATCGGCAATTTTTCGGCTTCGGGTCTAAGATTTTGAAGGTTCGGAGATCATACTTAACTAAACAAAGCTGCAGAAAATGAAAAAAAAAAGATAATTATTAAATTTAAGAAAAAAAATCAACACCCTTAATTATTTTGTGTCAACAAAAAATCGGCCTTAATGTCCGCATATAAAAACAATAAAAAAATAAAATAGTTTCAAATTTAAATATAATATTATGATCATTTTTTAAGATTTTTGAGAAAATAAAATATAAATGGTACCGTAGAACTTGGCCATTTTTGCGAATTTCGGCTTATAACTTTACTAACACATAGATTACATGGAAATGAACATTTTTACAGAAAAAAAAAATCGATTTTTTTACATTTTTGACCTGACTCCCCCCCCCCCCCCTTAAACTCTCATAAAAATTCGAAAAGAAATTGTCACTTGTTGAAAAGTGCACGGAAAAAAAGTTTGGTTGTGGCAACTACGTTTTCGATTTGCTGTACACAACGTCTAAAAAATTAGTTGCCTCAACCATATCGAATAGTAACCTCAACTATTCACGATTAGTTCTCGATTGGATTAGTTAGGTTAACTAATCCAATCGTTGGGACTACCACTCGAATAGTTGGGACTACCATTCGAATCGTCGGTATTATCATTCGAATCGTTGGTATTATCATTTGAGTTGCTAGGGAAATAGAATAATCGATTGGTTGCGTCAACTAATTTCTTGGTTATGGCAACTAATATTTTTTTTTCCGTGTGGGACAATTTTTTTCCGATTTTTTATGAGAGTTTTAAACTCTCATAAAAATTAAAAAAAAAAAAATTGTCTGACTTCCCATTTAGGCTTAAAATGTTCGTCTTTATGAATAGTATGTTTGATATTTTTTCGGAAAAAATAAAAAATGTCAAATTTTTTTAAAAATCGATTTTTATGTTTATTAATTAAAAATCAATGCTTCGGAGGAGTTGAAGATTTTTGAAAATAAATTTGCATAAAAGTATACTTCAAAATGAAAAACTTTTATATACGTTTTTTTACGATGCGACTTACGTACATATATCCAAGAAGATACGGACAATCGAAAGTTTCTAAACGCAATTTTTCGAGCAATTTTTATAAATTCTCAAGTGCGCGAATTATGCGATGAAAAATTAAAAAAAAATTGAGCATGCTCTATCCATTAAGGTGAATGATTTAAAAAATAATCAACTATATCGACGATGCTCATGTACGTACCGCTATATTTCAAAATCTACGCCCTGTACTTTACGCCATTGTAAAGAAAACGATAGGTCTCTCCAGGGTTTGCTTCTTTAGGGACACATTCCCGTTTAAGAACCTCAGTCTCCTTGCTCTTTGTCCAGAACACCAGCGCAAACATCGTAGATTTCAAAATAATTGTAGGTTTCAAATCCTCTCCCTTCAATTCTGCGATCGTGCGATATTGACTGCGATGCTAGAACGATATCACTTCGTAACTAATACCCGTTCACTTTCTTTTTCTTCCCGTGTATGCGTCTGTATTCACTTCGTAGTTGATTATCTGTTCAAACGCGTATGACAAAAACCTATGATTGAGGCTAATACCAACTAGACGAAATAATGTTTGCGCTGATGTACTTATCGAAAAGCATGAAGGCTCATGTGATCGAAAGGGAGATCATACCTAAAGAGGCAAACTTAGGAGAAATCCATCGCTTCATTTACAACGGGAAAAAATCTAAGGGCAAGATTTTGATGTACAGCAGTGAGTACATTCCGTACCTTGAAAGTTTCACGTCAGAACAGAGTATGTAAATACATTTTGGCTACCTCATAGGGGAAGCTTTGTGAAAAGCGAAAAATGACGAGGAAGCAATGTGCAAGTTTCTACTTTGCATCCTTATTTCAAATGGAAGTAGTAGGTGGTGCACTATGGCGACCCCCACTCCTATCCCCACTCCTATCCCCACTCCTACCCCCACTCCTTTTTCCCCCACTCCTCGGTTCGCCAGAAACCGAGGTGTGGGTGAGAGAGTGGGGGTTGAGCTGGAGAGCGAGCGACGGGTCGTCACAGTGCACCACCTTTTTTTTTTTTTTTTTTACATTTATTGAAAATACATTTTTTTTTTTAAATACAGTATATATGAACAATGATTATTATAAATTATGGGTATTATAGTTTATAACGGTTTTAACAATATGACTCAGATGATGGGTGAGCAACTCCGCGATGATCCTTGTTTTAGATTTAGTCGATAGTTCGTAGGAGGGCCTCTGCGCTTTTAGTCTCTGTCGTGCGTAGTCTAGAATCTTTTGACGTTTTCTGCGTATAACGCGTTGCACAGAGCTCACAGTGAAAAGCGTGGAAAATGATGTAATAGCACTGACGAGAATAGTCTTACACATTTCTGCATCACCGCGGATTTGCGAAAGCCATGACATGTAATTGTTTATGCAGCTCTGTAATATTGTCAGTTTTGTAAAGTCCTCTCGTGTAAAGCGATAGAAGGGTGCGAAACGTTGCACAGAATCTCCACTACTACTACCACTTTGTGCACTTTGAATAATCACTGCAGGTTGATTATTATACACCTCGTGCTCTAGTAGAAAATCATGTTCAACTATTGCAGTATATATTTCCGCAGAACTGTCATCGTTGAGTGCGTCCACGATGTCTTCTTCTTCTTTCTCACTTAGGCACGCCGCGATAGTAGCAAAATGTTTTTGAAGATTTTCCCAAGCGGAGCGATCCAAAGATATGTAGCCGGTAATGTTGCATGTCAACTTGATCACGGGTATAAGGGACCCATTACCACGAATATCTAGACCAAGTCGAGCAGTTCTCGTTGAAGATACGTTCAAGTCAAGTATAGTAGACAGCAGCAAATGCTGTTGCTGCTGCTGTGTGTTAGCAGCTTGAACGGGAATCATTGATGCGCTGTTGTGAATTATCAGAAGATGCGAGACCGCTGTTGTATCCACGCTGAACTCCGATCGAGTGAGAGGAGTTTATATTCACGCTTCTTTAAACTCCAAATGATTGTACTTTGTGCCGTAGTAGAACATACGTAACTTTTGTTCACTAGCAGAGGCAATCATCTGTTGAAATAGAGCGGCGTTCTCCTCGAATGCCGCCATGAATCTTGATGGCAGGAAGCACGTAAACTCGTTATGCAGATCGACGGTAATACGCACACCCCACCTCGTTTGACTGATCTTCATTTTCGTGACAATGTACTCTTTGTCTACTTCTAGATCCGCTAATCTTTTCAACGGTAGATACGGCTCCGGCTTGCCCACTTTATTGATTGCTGATAAATCCATTATGAAGTTTAAGCGCTTGGAATTTGACTGTCAAAGAATGTAGTTCTGATTTTGCGTAAATCAATGTCTTGAGGCGCGTAATGTCTTGCAAGAACCGTTCTATGCGTGTCTTTAATTCGAGGCGTCGTCTTTGCATGGACTTGCAGAAGAAGAAGTATCTACGGCGACTG
The DNA here is from genome assembly GCA_963970395.1 of Ephialtes manifestator. NCBI lineage: Eukaryota > Metazoa > Arthropoda > Insecta > Hymenoptera > Ichneumonidae > Ephialtes > Ephialtes manifestator. The sequence continues at coordinate 46,689 of CAXAOA010000390.1, forward strand.
TTCAGTTACTAGTGAGGCTGCATCACATGGACGCTTAGTATTTTCCTCCTCCTCCTCCGTCACCCCGAACAACATCACCTTACTGCAATGTCCACTGCTATGAACCAAGAGATTTGCCTATAGGTGGGGGGGTATCAAATTGCTGACCCAAAGGCACGTGGAGTTTGTAAGATGATATCCCTGTAGCTATGCTGTGTCAAATGCGTTATCAGCGAAATTCCTCGCGAGAAACATAGGATGGTGTTGAAGGTTATTAAAGCGTACAGTTTAAGTACATATTTTTCTGTATATACCGCAAACATTGAATAATATAACTAGCGAGAGCGTGAACAGCAACTCTGCATACATGTGTTGAACTGTTTATACGGTTGCTTGGGCTGGCCATGCTTACTGGTGTACGCGTTATAATAATCAGATATTATTTTATCGTTGTTCGACAGATTATTTGAAAACACGCTTCTAAACCTATGAATACCAAGGCCTGTAGACATGAAATGAAGAAACATAACACAATAATGTCCGCAATATTGTGATTCAGGGCTCTGAAGCTGAGCGGTACTGTAGCGAAAGAGTTTACAGTTTCGTCGGAGACGTTGGAGATGCTGAGGGACAATTGGGGGCAATCCGTAGCTATCGAAGTACTATCCGTGTCCATTTCGATCGACGTACATGGCGATCCAGTGACTTCCCGGCTGTTTGTGTCCATCTGTATTAGCTACAATAGCCGTCGGTTTCGCCCAAGCTCTCGGAATGCGATCGGCAGGGTATCGTCACTAGGAGTATCGTCGTCGCCGTCGGCGTCGTCGCTTTCTTTGCGTGGTTGTAATCCTATGTACCAAGTAGTGGTGGTCCTATACTCCCACAATGAATTTACACGATCACTATGGCAAAGCCACGTCTTAATTCTTACGGCGCAATTTAGAGCACACCTATATGAGCGGTTTTTACACAATAAACTATGATGAATACACAGAGTGCTACACGCTGGTAGATGACGAAATGAGGGATCCGTTGCGTCTTCCTCTAGATTTATAATGAAGCACCCTGTTAATTGCGTTAAATAAGCGGCTTTATCAGTGCCTCTTGTGAATATTCGATCAGCCTGTACGGCAATTTTCTTCAAAATACTCTCGACAGCTCGTAACGACGTTTCACCGCTGGTCCACTCTATGCCGTGATGATTATCAATCAACCATGTGTTTTGTCTCTTTACACTGGGTGGTAAACTCTTATAAGCATGGGGTGGTGACACTACCCAATGCGCGCTATAGTCTGAGTTGACGGCAATGATTGCAACTTCTTTTGGAATAAATTCATTAGACCTATCCTTCAGGCCTTGTATATCAATCACAATATTCATGATGAGCTGTGCGATCGTAACACCTCAAAGTATGAATGTAGACTGGCCGGTCAAGTTAGCTTACGCTGCAAATATATGTCAGGCATAATCTAACCGCTATAGTCTACAATTACCTGCCTCGAAGAGTCAATCTCTAACACATTGTCATATTCTGCATACACGATACAGTTAATTGTTGAAGTTAACGCTTGGGCGAAGCGCATTTCTATTCTCACACTACCATGTCTTACTAAATTCCAATGACTGTTGCTGTTTGCCGAGAGATCGGGCGTGAGATCAAACGCAAAGAGACAATAACCGTTAGGATAATTGGAGCGTGCAATACAATTACCTTGATTGAGAAAGTGGATACCTGTGCCGGAGAACAGTGTATGGAAGGCATCAACGTAATTGTAACTAGTAAAGTCCGGCTGTAAGGGCTTTGATGGTACCTGAACTCCGTCAGCATACAAAGAAAGATAATTAATGCCGTAATTTTGAAAGTTAAAGGGATTTGAGCGATCACCATTAAACGCTTTATTATCGACGAATCCTAGAATTATCCTCTTAGGTAGCTGTCCTAGTATGACATTATCTAAAGTATCACCATGTACACCTGCATGCAATGATAGAGCCTTAACCTCCACACGCGTCAAGGGATATTTTGCTGTCGATTTAGACAGAGCTCTAGCATGAGCTAGAAGCATACCAGGAGCTATTTTAGTACGACGTACAAGGAGTGATGCTTCGGTAACGCGAATACTCCAATCTTTTGACCCACTCATAAGACAAAAAGCGTCACTGCTGCGCACGAGGCGTAGTCGTAGCTCAACGCCGTTTAACAAAAATCTCTCCTGATTGAAAATATCACAATGCAGGTGTCCTAGAAGATCAACAGACTTTTTGTGTCCGCCTAGAAATACCCGACGATTAGACAGACCTACATTAGCATCATCAACATCGTTCATTTTTCCAGCCGTATCGCTAAACCATAAGACGCTCGTTAGATGAGAATCCTTAGCACCACGGCCATAATTTAAAAGTGTCTCAATGTACGCTCTGTAGGCATATGCATTATTTGGAGGAGACACAAGTTTCTGATTCAAAAATACGTCAATTTGGTTGAACATTGAATGCATTAGATTGTTCACAGGGCCTACTTTAATAGAAGGATTAGGTTTCTCGCCCGTAGATTGTATTTGGACACGCATACTTAGCATGGTATGCGCAAGATCAATGTACTCCTCACCCTGACCGGGGACCACAAACTCTATGGGTGAATCATCGGTGAGCGAGGAGATCGGTTTATAGTGCACCCACTGACTTCCCTCAATTGTAGTTTGCGTTGGTGGTAGTGAAAACAGCTCCAGCTCTGACTTCAAACATTCACACGAGTGTGTGTGTAAAAACGCCATTTTCTCGAAATATAATACCTATGCAAAGATGTCGGATACAGTTCTTGGGGTCTTCCTCTTCTTCTTTCTACTGTCGATCTTTGTCGTTTTTCTTCTTCTTCTCACTGTTTTCTTCTTCTTCTTCTTCTTTACGGCACCAGTGCGTTTTCTCGATGATAGGGTCGTCCTTCTTTTTCTCGTACCGATGCTACGCCTTCTATTACCACGAGCAGAATGAATCAAACGCCTCATTTTAGCTGCTTTATACCCCGAACCACTCATTAATGTACTTATTTTTTCCTCGGCTTTGCGTTTCAAATTTTGCCCCGATTCACGTAAACGCATTTTAAAGGCTTCGCGTGGCTGTACGCCATTATCCATTATATCGGTGGCTACATTAATTCCTGATCTGAGCGCTTCTTTACCAACAGCGCGAGCCCCCTGTTTGAGCAGAGGTATGATGCTCCGGAATAGACCTCCGAGGAAACAACCAATACCGTGACCTCGTTGATTTGGTGAGCCTATGTATACGTGACTTATACCACCGTAGCCTGTTCGTCCACCACCGCCGCCGCCGCCCATCTGTATGTCAAAGTAGCTCTCGTAATCCATTTAGAGTTACTTTTTGGTTAATCGAGACGCTTGAAATGTAGCGTCACCGTCAGCGTCCCACACTCGAATGGTATTGGTGCGCCAAACTCATCTCTTATATCGATAGTTATCGTTTGAAAGCTAGTACGTAAAAGAGGCACATATCGAGGGGCTGAGTAACTCTTGATTTTTATAGATCCGTAATTGTAAGTATCAGAGACTGTCGATGGCACAACACGTAGCAAAGGCGTATGTACATCTCCGGTAATATATAATTCCAGGGATACCGTTGATTAAATTAGCTGGATATGTTGCAGTGTGCTTAGATTCTTCTTGGAGTGTTAGATCTCCAAGGTGATTAAAGCCCAAAATCTTATTCAGCAACGGAGAGAAATAAAAAGAGTGTTCAAGGTTTTTACATGCCGCGCAGATGCGCGTTACCGTCACGTAGCCATTACGGCCACAGGTAAATTTTAAATGATCTGCTATGCATGATATTTCGTTAATTGTCTCGATTAACGAATCCATGCTACGATATACTCCCGATGGAACGCAAACGCGTTCTTCTTTAAAATCAATTGCTGATTTACTGTTGGGTGGTATAGCGCTGGTGATGAAGTTCATGAAATTTTGATCGCCCTCATGTGGTATATGTAAGATCGTCATGGGTATGTGCATTTCAGCTAACGAAACGGCCCACCTGCCTTGCAAAGACACGTTTTGCGGTAAATGTGTTGTATAGCGGGTTGTCGTGTTATCAGGGTAATATTTCATACTACTGTTACTAGGTAGAATTATGTAAAAATCGTCTTTCATCTTGATTTCTTAGTATTACCCCTCGTCTGGACGGGCACACGCACTCTCGATAACTCAGGCTCGTAAAAAATGCCGTCAATATCCTCGTTGTGAAGATCACGTAAGATGTACACTACAGGCGTACTAGCGGTCGATACACGATGTACTTTAAATAACTCGTCACTCCAACCGCTCTCGTAACCTTTTGCAAAGGCGGCTTTTGCTTTACTGATACGCACAACATCATCTACACCATATTTAGGAGTTCTATTATGATATGGTTTCTTGTAGCGCTGCAGTAAATTAGATCGTGCTTTTGCAGCTGTAGCATAAGTCACTGAGGCAGGAGCCATTTTTATACTACTATGGAGGGCGTGATTATAAGCCGAAACAATATTCTGCAAAACGTCTATGTAACGTTTTTCCCTCGTATGAGTGAAATAACGCCACATTCTTTCTTTCAGAGTTCTGTTAAAACGCTCTACAACCGCTGCTTTTATATCAGGATTTCGCGCCGTACGAAATTGTATATTTTTCTTCTTCAGAAGCGTCTGAAAGGCTGCACCTATAAATTCTTTACCCTTATCCGATTGTAGGTAAAGAGGTGATCTACCATTAGTAATTTTAGATCTTAGTATACGCTCAAAGGCCTTAGCTACCGACAGAGCTGTCTTATCAGTAAGAGGCTCGACCCATGCATACTTACTGAGAACATCTATGACAACAAGGAGATAAACATAACCATCATTGTAGGTCTTGATTGAGCGAAGATCTACGAGATCCGTTTCCCAAACGTCATCGATATTGCGGACATTGTAGAAGCGTCGAGGGAAACGATGTCTCACAGGTCTATGTTTTGTGTACGCGTCTTGAGACTCAAGCCACTGCACTGTTTTGTAATCGGTGATTTTTTTCTAACGACCCACGCGTAACAGTTTTTCAGATCCTGAAAATGAGGCCTCATGAGAGGGATCAAAGTACACTTTTTGTAATGTTTTCATTATTATTATAATTTAAGGTTAGCCCAAGTTAAACGTCTTTTTTTATTACAACCAGAACCACTTTGTACACTGCAACTGTCTTCACTACCGCTGTAGAATCTAGAATGGCTGCTTATATCACTTGGTACGTCGCTGCCGATGTTGCTGTTGCCCCGATTGTTGATTACAGTTGGTTCTATCTGCAATGTCGAATTTGCTCTCGACTCCTGCCATAGGTCTTCGTTACCGATAAACTCACGAGGTGTTTGAATTGCTCTCAGGAACCGTGCAAATGCCTTACGACCTGTTGGTTTGGGCATCTTTCTTGATCGCATGGCATCGTTCACGAGATCCACAATATTTGAATCCTTGATAGGTTTACCACTAACCGAAACAACACCTGATGAATCCCAAGAAAAATTGGAAGATGATGCCGTATGCAGCCGACGTAGTAGAAGCTTGGCTTTGTTCCGAAATTTCGCCGGAACACTCTCAATGATAACAGAGTCATTCAGCCCCATCGGCTGATCTCTTTTATCGTTATCCCGAGCCGATGGTTCTGTCTTCTCCACAAGAGCAAGGTGCTGCTGTGCTCGTTCGTTATCAATAAAATGAAGGTAGCGTTGTAGAACAGTCAGGTATGCCGTCCACTTTTCTCGCTCATTCTTGTAGACATTAGAATTCAAAATTTCTTTCATTTCACTATCTAGTCTAGCTAAGACAGAAGCAACAGGGTGTTCAAGTAGTGTTTGTGCTTCAGTAGCATGAGAAAACGGTTGTCGCTGATTTTGATGTTGCAATAGATTCTCCTCGGGGACGAGCACCATTTTCTTGGCGTACTCCATTATCCACGGCCTCCGATTAGCGTTGACACCAACGTCCCTAGTATTGGAGCTAGTAAGAGCGGCAAGAAACCGCCGCTCTGAACAACGAATCGCTTCTTAGTCTTCCAGCAGCCTTTTTTCGCAGCCAAACGTCGAATAGTAGGTGCGTGATGATGTAACTTTTTTCTCTGTTCAGTCTTTAGAGGTACATTCCCACGAAGAACGTTTAAAGCACACTCACAAATGCACCTTATCATACGCACGTCGGCTTTCCGTAATACTGCTTCACGTTGCTCCTTGTTTAGATACTGAAGAGCATGCAATATTGCAATATGCTTCTTGCGGAGCGGTGATCCGTTACACTCCATTACAAATGCCGAACTGATAATGATATGACGGGTGTGCTACTTTTATCTTTTTTTCCGTGGTACGTACACAAGGTGATGTGTATCGTCTGGAAAAATGTTGGTTCGAAATCTACAATTATCAGGCGTTGATTGTTTTAAATCCAATAATAGGTAACCATGAGGTTTAGATGTGGCATCATGATAAGCCTCCTGTAAAAAGCGTGGATTTTCCGGGTATACCTGTCGCGCAAGATGCTGTATTTGAGCTCGGTCACGCGGATTTTTGAACACTACTATATAATTAGCGTTTAGCGAAATATCTCGTTGCCCGTGTCCCTGATGAAATAAATTTTGCGTTATAAATATAACACTCAGGTTTTTATGATGACTGCCTTTGGTGAAAAGATCGACAACATTATTATTTGATGCTTCACGCATCAGATCATCGATAATTATAAGTTTAGCACGTGGATCACCAGCATAATCTGACGCTTGTGGCAGACCTTCACGAAAATCTATCGACGTTCCGTATTCTGTATAAGCAGACTGCCACTCTGAATAATAAAAAATAATTCTCTCGAAGGGCTCGCTGCTCATAAGTGAGATATTCTTTAGAAACTTCTTTACAAAAAATGTTTTACCACAGCCCGTAGGCCCGCAAATCATCGAGGTCCAGGGATGTTTCCACCGCGTGTCCATTTGAGCGAATGAATAAATATGCCTTGATGATACCTATAATAAAGATAATAAACGAGGGAAGAGGTGTGACGCATAACATTATTATTATTTTATTTAACGAGAATATTCTTTTACAATATCTTATATTTTTGTAGTTCATGTAAAATTAGCTGATGTAGCCGTAAGGAAGCGAGCTGTATAAACCGTTGGGTCTTCGCTTAACACTCGAGGGCATGCACGATTTCGTTTCAGAACGTGTGACAACCTGATGAAACGCTGTCCGTCGAATCGCGTTATAACGCAGTACAATCGGATCCTCTTTTTCACCTGTTATAAAGGAGCGTACTGATTTGTAATTTATGAGGGCATTGTTTGCAAAATTGAGTGTTATACCTTTTACCTTACAAACTTCGTTTTCCACACCGTCCGGGGTAATTACTATAAAAGCATAAAATTTTGGACCGCCCGAAACGAACGATTTTATGTAACTACCCTCACCGTAAGAACTGAGCTCGTCTGTTAAATCACCGAGAAGCTGTCCTGTCGGTGGCTCGTATTCTGTCGGGTCTTTCTGCGTAACGTAAATGACAGAATCAGTATCGCAATACAGAGCACGGCGGCCTAGCTGCTCGAGGTAGCTATAAAGCTTTAACCGCGCCTGAGCTGTGGTGTACGCTGCTATCACGGCATTTGCTATACTAGACGGTACCACGGCCTCATCGGTTTTCGTATAATTTACATAAAGTATTTTATTATTTACAGGTAATATACCGGTAATTTCGTACTCGGGACTATTTAACAATTCCATGAGTTTTTTACGCGTTGACACTATCTCAATCTGTGGTAGATTTTCCCTTTGTCCGAATTTTCCCCAAAAAGAGTTAAGGCATAATTTTGCTACAGATCGCAATCCAGGGTTTTTTGTTATATTCTCGCGATTAAGCTTTATACCCTCAGCACTCTCAAAAGATGCAATGTAGCGATCTTTAGCCTGCTCATCCTCCAGGCAGTTTTCAGGCCAGCCGCTGGCCTCTTGCTTAATCGAAAGGAAAGTATTTATATAATCAACAAAAAGTCCACCCTCCCTGGTATCTCTATCATACTGTGTTATTTCATACTGCCAAATTTCATCCACACGTATTATTGTGTATCCACACGAAACGGCTTTTCGAAGCTCGTCGACCACCCATGTACCTTCAAACATACGCTCAGCCTCATTCTCGTGTGTGCACTCTTCTTTATTCATTATCTCACAACAGCTACGACACAAGCTAAATAGTAAACGTTGATGCATTCGCACGGGTAACACAGGATGATAGAGATTTCGCGGCGCCAATACGGTACATTTAACAAGACCTTCAACACGCGCTAGGTCGGTATTATCAGCACCTGTCAACTGCACGCATTCATCCCCTACATATACACGCGGATGACCCACAGGATATTTGCCGTACTTGCATATATAAGGATACAGAGAGCAAACGTCAACATATCGTATTTACTCACCGTCCTTTACATCATAGAGTGTGACCATGTTTTCCGTACGACCCCCGAAAAAAGCGTCGCGTGGATTGAGAGGTTCTATGCCAGCTAGAGGGTGATCACGCACAAAAGCACTCATCTCGGGGTTCTCTTTTAGCATACGATTATATTGGCACTCCCATATTTCTGTCAGTACGTAGCCTCTAGCACGGATTCTATAAGACACAGCATTAGTTCTCTCAAGACGTTCGTTCATCGATATATCATCCTTATCACGCTTATAGTCTCTATCACCAATGAAACAGTCTGGGCAACCGTGCCAGTAGCAACCGTGAAATTGTAATACATGTGCCTCGTCGTCGGCGCTTTCGTAATAACCATCTACCAGTAGATTTTGAGGTAGTTTGAATTCGCGCGATCGTCCTGCGTGAATAATACGTTGTCCTAGAACTCGTTCCATCCACACGAGCCAGGAGACCGCTTTTTTCGATTGGTTGTGAGCCCACCGATAGCCCCCGTTTGGTATAACACCAATCGTGTTACTTTTCAAAAAGTTTTTGCGGAAAATCTGAAAACAAGCTGATGCTATTGTTGTGCTCTCACTGAATGGGCAAACCCTACCGCTTTTCATGAACATGTCTCGATAAACCATACACGCCTGTCTTAGTATTGTAACATCGTTCTTGCAGTAACTTACAATCTCTTTCGAAAAATTAAACACGTAATTGGCTGCTTTGAGGTCGTTGTACCATGTGGAAAACCGTTCGCGCTCGGCACTGCGCATTGTATCAGGAGAGTAATAATCAATAGGAGGCAATTCTCCTATATAATTTTGATTTTCAGGTGTGTTGAACAGATGTGGGAAAGAGCCCTTAACAATTTCATCCTTTAGTCCAAATGCTTTCGGTAACGCACTTAGAGGCATGTGAAAGTAGTGCAGACTGTCGAGAAACACTAGCCTGGCCACGCGCATGGTGATTATCTTTGTACCGTTCATTATTAGAGCAGGAAGTTGTGTCTTTTTTTCATCCACCAAATAGCGAAGAACGAACTGGGCATCGAAGCCGCCTGCATTGTGTGCTATTAAAATAGTCTTTGAAAAACCGCTGATCTCTTGCATACCGAGTTCCACCAATTTTTGTACAGGGTTATCTCTAAATATAAATTCATGCACACCGCAGCGTTCACACGGTTCGTCTATAGAACGCTCGCCATAACATAGTGTGCAAACACGTTGAGCTACACAGAGATTAGGCTGATGTATATAGGTGTTAGGGTCTCCTCTCACAGACGAACACTGTTGCGTTTCAAAATCGTAAAATATAAATATATATTTTTTTGGAGAACCATCCGCGCAAACCGGCGTCATAAAACACTGGTGATTATAAGGTTGATTGGAATTACACGTTTGGCAGAAGCCCACGCCGCATATATGTTTCTTTTTCTCCATAGGCCATATAGAGCGAAAACAACTGTGACAACGCTTAAGACGCTCACAAACAGTGCTTATTCTATGGCGTCCGACAGCAGGCGGTCTGTGTTGTCTATAACAGGCCTCTCCGTAAAAAACGCGGTTACAAGCTACACATCTGATTGTATCACCTGCGAGTGAGTCACACGGTGGTGATTGAAAACAGCGCGGACATTTTTTCTTTAAACATCTATGATTCTCGCGTCGATATTGTGCATTACAGATAGCACAAAATTTTAAGCTTCCGACAGCACCTCTGAGACTTAGAATAGGTTGAAAGTGGTGCGAACGTTCGTAATATAGAATATACAGGGTGTGTTGAATTGATCCTGCGGTAGCTAGAACAGTCTGTGTACCGTCAAACAAAGGCACTTCGCGGCGTCCAAGCGTGAGAAATTCAAAAACTACTATGGCTATACCATCTCTAGCCAGATAGGCCTGGTAGTGTTTAAGCTCGAGTATACCGCAACCATTTCTAGGTATCCTGATATTCGAGGCTCTTGTAAGTTCCTGTGCTGCCTCTCTTTGAAGTGAGCCGTTAATTTGTCTGATACGTTGCCAATTAGCATGCAGTGATCCTGTGCGTATTTCACCCCTCTCAGCGTATGCGCGAGCTGCTACTAGCGAGCGCGGTAAACACAAATTATCGGTATTTCGGATCGTTAGAATATATTTTTTTGCCACACCCTCGTGCGTTAAGCCTTTTCTACCTTGACCCTCCACACCCTTAACAATACATGTTGTTATACTACAAGAATCGTCGATATTAAGAGAAGATGAGCTTTGAGCAACGCTAGTTATTAATTGCCATATGTCTTGAAATACATAGTCCCTGACGGGACGGAAGGAAAGCCATACGGGCCCGTGCACTAAGTTAGTTGCTGTGAATGATATACCAGCATAATCGCCGCCTTCGGAGGAGCTGGTGATATGTGTTAATAGATCCCTGAATGCTCCTTCAAGCCAACTCATAACGCTAGTTCCGGCAGGTGGTTGGCGTATGTGCAGAGTCGTTTCGCGGCCCCGTAGCTTAAAGCGCTTGATGTAGCGCGTGAACTCTTGAATAACCTCAAAGCGAACTCCGGGTGGCTGAATAGTACCGTAAGGCGCATAGTTCGCAGTACGGCGTGGTCTACCCATGCCCGTCTGTATTTCTGAAAAAGAAAAAACATAAAATATTGAAAAAGAGTGGGAGGGGGGTGCTTCATAAAACTCATTAAAGTTAAGTAGCGTTAGTGTACCTCTTATTAAATTTGGTACATCTACGAGGAATCTTCTTTTGTCCCGTACCCTGTCGCAAAATATTTCAACTTACACTCCATATATATACGAAAAGTAAGTGCATATGAAGCATTTTTTACCTGAGTCGCTTGAATGCATGAGATGTTGAAACCAGTTGTCGACCATTAAGAGGGCCCTCTCAGCTGGTGGTGCATCCTCCCTCTCAAAGTTCATCGGATACGCATCGAAGTTTTCCAGAGGGTATACAGCTAACTGGTTTTCCGCAAAGTTGTCGATATTTTCCTCATCTTCTTCTTCGACATTACCATGCTCTATATTATCATGATGAGGCATATCACGATGTTCCTCATCTATAGGGCTGTTAGGATTATTCAAACCCTGCGATTGGCATGGCTCTTCTTCTTCTTCTTCTTCTTGATGAGTTCTATGCTCCGTCACTTGCTCTAAAGAATTAATAACGAACACTTTTACAATTTTTACAATGAAAATAAATGGTAATTTATAACCGTGTATTTATACTCACGTTCATCGCCGAACAATGTTGAGGAACCTGAACTGCTCGGGATCTCTATCACATCGTAAATTGGTGTTATCGTCATATCCAAAGGGTTAGCTGTGGCTTCTTCTTCTTCTTCTTCTTCTTCTTCTTCTTCTTCTTCTTCTACCACTAAAGGTAAATTGTTCTGCTCAGTTTCTTTATGATTATTATCATCATCATGTTTGTCTGCATTTTCTTCCCCCTTTTCTAATGCTTGATTCTTAAGCATTACTTCCTCAGCAACACAAGTCCTTTCTTCTCTAAGGGATGGCTCTTCATTGCTCGTTTCCGATGGACCACTTGCGTCTTTATCAGTTTTTTCTTCTTCACATTCTAATGCTTGATTATTAAGAGCTGCTTCCTCAACAGCACGAGCCCCTTCTATAAGGGCTGCCTCTTCATCACTCGTTGCATCTAGCAGTTGTCGATAGCCTATAATGTTTTGATAATTTTATCTATCACTAAACACAAAAACCGCGTAAAATATCAAAGACGTATATTTAAGGGGCCTTTATCATTGCTTACCTCTGATATCATCAACAATACCACGTATACACGGAGCCTGCTCAAGCCCTCGGCGCTGTAACTCTTCATACACGCACATTAACACCCTCTGGCCATTTAGGATACCACGGTTGTATGCTGTAGCAATGCTACGCAATGGAGCCCACCAAATAATGTATCTTAACCTCCTTACGAGACTGTCACCCGATAAATTTCGTAACTCATCACACCACTGATCATCACACTTTCGACGAATTTGACGGTTATTTAACTTTGTCAAACGTAAAAAATTTAAAATACACGATCTAAGATTGCGGTCAGACATAATTGCTCTGTTAGAGAGATTAACACTGTTGAGAGGATAACTGAAGACTGAATAATTTATTATGCGAATAAAAGACCCTAAACACACTACGCTACAACTACAATTTTGCAAACGTCAGCTCGAGAGGCACGCGCGGCCCTGTAAAAGCGTATCAATTTCATTAGCACCAACGGTAAGACAGGCGTTTAAGCTGCGTATCTAGACGCTCGGAAGAAAAAATCTTTGAACGAATGTTCTTAGGATATCTGTAAGGCTATTCCCCCATCTCGTAAGAGGATTTTTTTTTTGCACAAAAACTCGCCGGTGCAAATAATGTTTTTTTGTCCCCAAGAGAGGGAAAAATAATTTTCATAAAAAAGAAAGAAAAACCTAAAGCATATGGAATGGATCGTAGTATCGCTCTTCATCTGCATCACCGTCTTTTTTATTTTTTAGTCGAGCTACAGAGGAGCGACATTGCCTCTGCAATTGCAAATGTAGCTGACACAGGGCATTCCGATACCCGTATAAAATAATGCGGACCGTGTGCAGTACCGTCTCGCATTCTATAATATTAAAATGATATTTTATACGCTTCTTCGTATTTCAAAAGAAGGCGACTTAGAGTGCTCACAGATTACAATGTAATTGTATTTAATTTGAAATCCAATACAATTACAAAATGTAATTGTATTTAATTTGGAATCCAATACAATTACAAAATGTAATTGTATTTAATTTGAAATCCAATACAATTACAAAATGTAATTGTATTTAATTTGAAATACAATAAAATTACAAAATGTAATTGTATTTATTTTGAAATCCAATACAATTACAAAATGTAATTGTATTTAATTTGAAATCCAATACAATTGCAAAATGTAATTGTATTTAATTTAAAATTCAATACAATTACAATCGAAGACGCGTACTCGGCGCAACTTCTTTTTTGTAGGAAAATTCACAGCTCCCAGGGACGTCTTAAAGACGCGTACTGGGCACAACTTTTTTTTTAGGAAAATACCCTGCTCCCAGGGACGTCGTGATTTGGATTGAGGATTTTCCTGCTTTTTGTATCATAATTTGACATTTATGGTCTGAGCAAGGAGCGTCATCAAGATAAAATTCAACATCGTCAAAATAAAATAAGGAAACGTTTGACGGAGGTCCGCAAAAATCGTATTCGAGAGAAAAGTGTGCTCTATCGAATGGAAATGGTTTCAGATCTTTAGCTATTTTTTTGGCGGAGTTGAATTAATGCATTTGATAAAAAACAGAGGTGCGATAATCCGAGTTCTGGAAATATATGTCTCTAGCTCGATTGTAGTGAAGAATCGATGTGAACGCGGATTGGGAGGGATGAGCGCGTGTTTCACTTTTTGTCTCGTAATAACAACAAATTGGGCAAAGTAATAATTATAATAATAATAATAAAAATCATCCGACATAGCATACAACGCAGATTTGGGATTTTCCTGCTTTTTATATCATAATTCGACATTTATGGTCTGAGCGAGGAGCGTAATCAAGATAAAATTCAACATCGTCACAAAAAATTAAGGAAACGTTTGACGGTGGTCCGCAAAAATCGTATTCGAGAGAAAAGTGTGCTCTATCGAATGGAATTGGTTTCAGATCTCTAGCTATTTTTTTGGCGGAGTTGAATCAATGCATTTGATAAAAAACAGAGGTGCGATAATCCGAGTTCTGGAAATATATGTCTCCAGCTCGATTGTAGTGAAAAATCGATGTGAACGCGGATTGGGAGTGATGAGCGCATGTTTCACTTTTTGTCTCGTAATAACAACAAATTGGGCCAAGTAATAATTATAATGATAATAATAAAAATCATCCGACATAGCATACAACGCATATTTGGGATTTTCCTGCTTTTTATATCATAATTCGACATTTATGGTCTGAGCGAGGAGCGTAATCAAGATAAAATTCAACATCGTCACAAAAAATTAAGGATACGTTTGACGGAGGTCCGCAAAAATCGTATTCGAGAGAAAAGTGTGCTCTATCGAATGGAATTGGTTTCAGATCTCTAGCTATTTTTTTGGCGGAGTTGAATCAATGCATTTGATAAAAAACAGAGGTGCGATAATCCGAGTTCTGGAAATATTGGTCTCCAGCTCGATTGTAGTGAAAAATCGATGTGAACGCGGATTGGGAATTTAATTTGAAATCCAATACAATTACAAAATGTAATTGCATTTAATTTGAAATCCAATACAATTACGTAATTGTATTTAATTTAATTTTACAATTCAAATGTAATTGTATTTAATTTAAAATTCAATACAACTGTAATTGTATTTAATTTGAAATCCAATACAATTATAAAATGTAAATGTATTTTCTTCGCATCTTCGTGTCAGAGTTGGGCAAAATTGTAATGGAAAATTACAAAATACAAATTACTGGAAATAATTGTATTTAATTTGAAATCTAATACAATTACAAAATATAATTGTATTTAATTTGAAATCCAATACAATTACAAAATGTAATTGCATTTAATTTGAAATCCAATACAATTACGTAATTGTATTTAATTTGAAATACAATAAAATTACAAAATGTAATTGTATTTAATTTAAAATTCAATCTCAAAAATTCTATAATATTAAAATAATATTTTATTCGCTTCTTCGCATTTCAAACGCACGCGCGGCTGACACTGCACATTCCAATACCGTCTCGCGTTCTATAATATTAAAATGATATTTTATTCGCTTCTTCGCATTTCAAAGAAGTTGTCTAAGAGCGCTCGCTGATTACTACTCAAGACATAGGTAATATTTTCGCTGCATTGCTGTACGTTATCCTAGCGTATAGTCTTACAGGCAGCGCGTGGCCCGGTCGCTCGCTGTTTACTACTCAAGACGTATGTAATATTGTCACTGCATTGTTGTGCGTTATCTTTGCGTATAGTCTTACAGGCAGCGCGTGGCACTGTAACACCTATATTGTCCTCGCGAGGAGATGTTTGCTGATGCAACATGTAATAACATGATGCCTCCACTCAGATGCATCATCCTCATCTGTCAGTGTTCTTCTCGCCATCGGAGGCTGCATATCGTGTTAATAAATAAACTCGGTTGATTGTGACTCGGTCGTTTGTAAAAAATTGTATTTGGTCTTTTTTTCGCGGAATTGTAGTGGAAAAAGTGAAAAGTGAGGACGAAATTTTTTAGAAAACTAATTTTTTTTATAGTTCTTCTCGCCATCGGAGGCTGCATATCGTGTTAATAAATAAACTCGGTTGATTGTGACTCGGTCGTTTGTAAAAAATTGTATTTGGTCTTTTTTCGCGGAATTGTAGTGGAAAAAGTGAAAAGTGAGGACTAAATTTTTTAGAAAACTAATTTTTTTAAATAAATTCTTTGCAAATCGAGGTGATTAATTTTTTTTCAAAATCAAAATGTATCCCCGTATTTCCGACGCGTTCATGGGCGAGATGTTTATTTGTCGCTCTCTATACATCGAGGATAACGGCGTAATTCATCTGCGCCTCCGACAAATGGAGGGCGCTTCTAACGCTTTAAGTGTATTTTTATACAATTTGTATATTGCGCGAGAGGCCCACCCATTTAACATGGGTGACCTCTTAACTAAAAGCATGTGCGTCGTCGCCCGGAATGGGTACGCCAAGCGCGGCGAAATAATGCTCTGGGATTCGGAGAACGGATACTCCGATATTTTATTCGTTGACACTGGTGATCGTGAATACGTTGAACTGCGGCACATCTATCACCCTGTGTCATTGATAACGATGATGGCAGTTCTACAAGTTCCTGTTGAACTGGCCAGCATCGACACCGATAGCCACACAGTTGTGGAAATAATGCGTGCTGCATGCAACGGTCGCACTATAATGGCGTCGGTGCGTTCATACGAGCCGGTCACAGTGTCACTTTTAACCGATGAGCTGGTGGACGTTGCCGAGAACGTCGTTGTGAACCTCGTCGGCGATAATATAGGTGCGGTTCTCAACAATCTCATCGGCAATCACTTCGACGAAATCGTCGATGAACTTATTGAAGATTCCGCCGAGTAATCACTAAATTTAATCTCGTTATTAATATATAAGTTTAATATAAAGTTATATAATTATATATAATCATTAACATGTATGTAATCCTTTATTGTTCCCCTGGGGGTTACAAGGCTCCTTAACCTACTGTACAATTTTTTCCTTACTTTCTAACCTTATTCTACTTTACATTTCCTTATTCTACTTTACATTTTCTTATCCTACTTCTCTCGCACGCTTCGCCGCTCCCTCGCACGCCCGCCTCTCCGCTCCGCTATAATCATTAACATAGTGTATAATATTTAAATATAAAAATAGTGAGTTAAAAAAACAGCCATCTACATTCGCCCTCTATCGACAAACAACATGGTGAGTAAAAAAAAATGAATAGAAAAATTTAAAAAAGGTATTTTCAATAAATGTAAAAAAAAATGAGGTGCACTATGACGACCTGTCGCTCGATCTCCAGCCCAACCCCCCACTCTCTCACCCACACCTCGGTTTCTGGCGAACCGAGGAGTGGGGGGAAAAGGAGTGGGGATAGGAGTGGGGGTCGCCATAGTATAATAATTTAGAGAGTATAAAATAATAATAATTTAAAAAATGTAAAAAAAGTGGTGCACTGTGACGACCCGTCGCTCGCTCTCCAGCCCAACCCCCACTCTCTCACCCACACCGCGGATTCTGGCGAACCGAGGAGTGGGGGGAAAAAGGAGTGGGGGTAGGAGTGGGGATAGGAGTGGGGGTCGCCATAGTATAATAATTTAGAGAGTATAAAATAATAATAATTTAAAAAATGTAAAAAAAGTGGTGCACTGTGACGACCCGTCGCTCGCTCTCCAGCCCAACCCCCCACTCTCTCACCCACACCTCGGATTCTGGCGAACCGAGGAGTGGGGGTAGGAGTGGGGATAGGAGTGGGGGTCGCCATAGTGCACCACCTACTACTAATAGATAAATAAACATGTGTTTTCGTTTTTCCTATTATGTAAACTTTGTTTAATTCGAAATTTTATATAAAACAAAAAGTTTTATACCGTTGTTCACTAAATTGTATATTTCTCATGGCTGAATATTATGTTGTTTATATACCAAACTTAGACTCGGTATCTCAAGTTTTGCAAAAGTTTCAATAGTTCAAAATTCCCTAAAATCAAAATATTCATACTGTTCTTCACTAAATTATATATCTATCATTACAGAATTATATTTCGTTTACATACAAAATTTGCGCTCATTATTTTAAGTTTTTATAAAAATTCAAAATACCATCAAATCCGAACAACCCTACAAATTTATATCAAATTCAATACCAAACAACACCTGCTATAATAACTAATTAGCAAAATAGACTAAATATTACGAAAGTTAGAGCGACCACGCCCGTTACTTTTTTAAAATTCTAAAATAAAAACTTGTGTGTACAATTCGTTAAAAACTGCAACAATGAAAGAGGGGCTGGTGCTTCACCAAAAGCAAAATCATTGCAAGGGATTCATTGGAATCAAAAATCATTGGTAAATATCATTTAATATTCCATAGTATCTTATAATATTTCAATTGCAGGTGACCGAGAGTATTTAGAGAGCCTCGAAGTGTCACTGGAGGTAAAAAAAAAGAAGATAATGATATTGCAGACCCGAAAACCGACTTCCCGAATGACGGTACTGCAAATATGATAGTCAATGCTGGGGGTGAAGAACATAATAATTTCCGACTGCAACAGAGTCCTAAAAGTAACATTTACTTTTCCATATTACTTCTCTACACTGTAAAAAAAAAATCTGCTTGAAAATTAAGGTACCGGTACCGGAAGTTTTTTTTCACAAACCGTCTCTTAAATTTCAAGCATAAATGTGTTGAAAATCCTAGATTAGTACACATGAAAATAATTTCAATGTTATTGGAATAGGAGTAGGTCTGTACTTGAAATTTAATGTACAAACATCAGATATTTCTGATTATTGTACATAAAATTAATGTACGTCTAGATCTTATGTTGCAAAGCAGTACTTAAAAATTCAAGCACATGTCGTGGAAATTTTAAATGGACTTAAAAACAATAAAAACAAAATAGAAACATTACTCGAGCTGCCCGAGTCGGGCATTGTTTTATCAGACATATTATGTCATCAGAAATTGTTGGCTATTGGTTTTCACCAAAGAAAATTTTTCACCTAAACCGGGGTATGAACCTACGACCATACCTAACAACGAACGCATGCTACCAACTACGATATCAACGACTTAGTAATTTTGGATATCTAAATAGCATAAAAGTTGTGCAACAATTATTCTCTCAATCATACTTATCATAGACATAACAAAATGTTCAATTAATCGCAATCAGAGCGTGCAATGTGTTTGGAAAGATTTTCAAGTGAACATAATTTGTTAAGAGAGGCTCAGGTATACGGATTATAGAAAAAATGATATGCCACAGCTTTTGAAGGTCTCGCCTCAAACATAGATTTGCCGCAGCGCGACATACTCAAATGTTTTTAAGAAAATCGATTTTGGAAATCTTGAGTAATTATGAGGAATCGATGTTTAAGAGGTAGTTGCGCTTCTCCCACCACTGCTCAATAATTCTCTGTGTACGAAAGTTCTATTCAGTCTGAGTGTAGGAATTTTATAAACTTCATAAGAAAACAGTGTTAGGAACAAAACAATTCAGTACAATAGTCAGTATAACTTCAAGTGAATATGGTTCTTATGCGTACACAATTTGTCGTAAATTTATTTAATGCAGTGTCATTTTTTCAAGGATACTTTGGAACTTTTGTAGAAGAGCTTTAAATAGAGGTCTCTATAGTAAGAAATAATTAGAATCTTTGTACACAGAGAATTAGAATTTGATAAATGATTTTGGTTTAAATTGCATAATATATATGATGACTATTGTAGTGAATTGTATTGTAGCATCTAATATCTTATACAATCTCTAAAATTCTTATAAGAAGAAGTGCTAAGGGGGTGGGGGGGAGTCAGGTCAAAAATTTAAAAAAATCAATTATTTTTTTTCTGTGAAAACATTCATTTCCATGTAATCTATCTATTAGTAAAGTTATAAGCCGGAATTCGCAAAAATGGCTAAGTTTCTACGGTACCATTCATATTTAATTTTCTCAAAAGTCCTAAAAATTACCAGAATATTATATTTGAATGTTAAATTATTTTATTTATTTATTTTTGTTATATGCAGACATTATGGCCGATTTTTTGTTCACACAAAATAATTAAGGGTGTTGAAAAAAAAAGCCAAATATATATATTTTTTTTTTCTCTTCGGCAATTTCGTTTAGTTAAGTATACCCTCCGAACCTGAAAAATCTTAGACCTGAAGCCGAAAAAATGGCCGATTTCTGCAATATACCTGATTTGTTAATGATTTTTTTCCATATAATAAAAAGTTTAATACGTGTTTGTAAATAAATTTTTATTTGTTTACCATTTTTTAAACCAGTTAGCGAAACGCGATACAAATGACGCGATGAGAGTGTGATGTCTTCAACGCAACACGTAACACTTACATTATATTCGAATTGGCGCGAATAATGGGACATGCGCTGTGATATCTTAGCACGTATCGCATGCGCAGCCTGTTACTGCCCCGAGAAGTTACTTCTGCTACACGCGAGACGCATAACCTCGAATTGACGTTTTTATTTTTCCTTCATATTATGTTATTAGTTTGATTCCGTTGGCCATTTACAGTTTTTTTTTCAATTAATAGTGTTTAAAACAGAATCAACAATCATCAAAAGTGATCAGATATGTAAATTTGTTATGAAGTGATGATTTAATTTTTGTGCAGCACATTTGTGAACGTGTCAACACCGGATAAATTTTCAGTGATGTTGTCAATAAAAGTGATCATCCCCATATTATTTACAGGTTTTTTTCAAATTATGCATTCATTTACTTATTTATTTGTAAAAAAAAAAAAAAACATTTATTAATATCATTATTAATAATATTCTGTAATCTGACTTGCAAATAATATTTTTATTTTGTTCATTAAAGGTACTAAGGTGCCCCAAAGATGAAAACAGCATAAACATTTTTATTTGAGTGGTAAGCTTTAGATGTCATTTGCCGAAACTTGGTTTTAAACCTATACTGCGCGTGATTCAGACCAAACTGCTAGGCAGATTGGGCTGGTTGACGTCTCATTTTCTTCTTCATGAAAAGATACACCGGCTAAATGGAGCAAAAGTTAATAAAAGGTAATATTTTTCAAGTGACATAATTATTACTAAATAAATTTTATGCTATTTTCTAAATCAGTTATTTACTTTGCTTTCAGAATGAAAAAAAAAAACATCTTGCTCCATTTAGACGGTGTATCTTTTTATGAAGAAGAAAATGAGACATCAACTAGCCCAATCTGCCTAGCAGTTTGGTCTGAATCACGCGCAGTGTGGAAAACCTAAGATCTTTGCTTAAGATAATAAATTCATGTACTATTTTAGTAATGATTGATTTAGTAACCATGTCTTATAATTTTACATCACCGGATTGGTAACATTCATAGACACATACCAAATTTACTATGCAACTATATTAATGTTTATTTCCTGCAGCGAGTTTTGTAAATTTCTCACACTTTTGTGTCGCAAGAACACAAACATTTTGCAAAAAGTAATACACCCATGTGGATAAAATTGCAAATACTTTGCTTGGTATCTTTTAATATCAGTAACTGAAATTTGAGTAACTTTGATCTTACATTCAATGCGACAATGCATATTAAATTTCAAATTGGGTACGAAAATTCCAAAAATGCATATTGATTTTCCTGTACTAATTTAGTAATTAATCGTTTGATAATCATGTGTTGTAATTTCCAATCATTGGATTATCGAAATTCATTTGTCTGTATTAAGTTTACTATGCAAACATATTAATTTCGATTTCCTATATCGAGTTTTACAAAATTCATACGCGTTTGTATCGGAAAAACGCGAATATTTTTCACAGTGCATGGAATACTCTGTAATTTTCTCAGCCCAAAAGAAATATCCGTTTTTGAATTTAAAAAAATAACCCCCGTTTTTCGGTAAAAAATCGGTGTTATCAGAACGTGACAATTATTTTGAATCCCCCCAAAAAACACAATGTGTAAAAAAATTGAGACAAGACCATTTACGTGAGTGGTATCAATACCCCTGTGATGGCCCTACATTGCATATAAGAAGACGATTCGAATGAGAGAAATATATAGGTGCCATTAGCGCAGTGGTTAGCGCTCTTACTTAGTACCTGAATAATCCGGGTACGATTCCCGGTGATCACCATATATTTTCTCTCTTCGATACTTCGTCAGTCCGTCCGCAATGCCGATATCTATACTTCCCCAAACTCTCCGCCTGGTCATTACACCCCAATAAAAAACAGTGTTTCAAAAACTTGAGCCATAAAAAATGTATCAACACAAAAAGTTGTGAAATGAACTAAAAATATCTGCAGCAAGTCAAGTACATGTTGTTCAACATATATATATATATACTAGGATTTTATTGAGGCTCGCGCGCTGCGCGCGCTCGCAATCGCCCCCCACCCAAGGGTGCCACCTCCGAAGGGTGCCCCCCAAGGGTGCCCCCTCCACTCCTCCCCCTTCCTCCAAGCCCTGAGCCCGAATTATTCCAAGTCCCTCGATTCTTGACACGGCGGCGGCGGCGGCGGCGAGATCTTTTTATAATATAGAGAGATATGTATATAGACAGTATTTTTTAAGTAACCTAAAGAACCTTAAATAAATAACTCAAAGAACCTAAAGAACCTAAATCAACTAAAAAGAAATTCTCGCATTTAAAGGTGAGAAAATCAGTAACAAAACAAAATCTTGGATTTTGAAGAAAAAAATGCAGATTACAAAAATCGAGAAAAGAAATTAGTGAAAAATAAATTTCGACATCTCAAAAAATTAAATGCAGTACTTGGCGAGTTTCTACGATTAATATGAACATTCAATAATGATAAACTATATAGGATACTTGGCAAACTCGCCAAGCACTGCCGTTTAATTTTTTGAGATGTTGACATTTATTTTTCACTAATTTCTTTTCTCGATTTTTGTAATCTGCATTTATATATATATATATATATATATATATATATTGAACAACATGTACTTGACTTGCTGCAGATATTTTTAGTTCATTTCACAACTTTTTGTGCTGATACATTTTTTATGGCTCAAGTTTTTGAAACACTGTTTTTTATTGGGGTGTCGATACCACTCACGTAAATGTTCTTGTCTCAATTTTTTTACACATTGTGTTTTTTGGGGGAATT
Organism: Ephialtes manifestator; assembly: GCA_963970395.1. Lineage (NCBI taxonomy): Eukaryota > Metazoa > Arthropoda > Insecta > Hymenoptera > Ichneumonidae > Ephialtes > Ephialtes manifestator. The sequence goes on from CAXAOA010000390.1 coordinate 69,523, forward strand.
TCAACACTTTTTGCAAAGTCTATATTGAATCATCAATCCTTGGTTCATCCAAAGAGAATAAAAGAGGATAACATTTTATAAAAGTAATGTGATTTTCAAATAATTAATAATAATAAAGCATTGATTTAGTTTAACTTTTCTACTATAAACTACAACGATCTTTCCATATTAGTACATTTATAGAATTGAGACTATAAGTCTCCTCAAAATCCTCATAACATCCTCAAAATCACAGTCAGAATCCTAAAAATACTGCTACATTAAAAAATGGTATAAATAGCAAGATGAAAATTGTAGGTTTTTTTTCATGGAGAACTACAAAATCAACAATACAGATCATTTTGATTAATGTCATGTGATGTGTGCTATCGTTATTATTTCAGGACCTGTATATAATTAAGACTGACAGCTTTCACGTCTTTTCTAGGCGACTTTGTTACTCTATTTAAATTTAGAAAAAAATGTATATTACAAAGGTCACACCACATCTGATTGTTCCAATAATTTATCTTAATAAAAATTGACTTTTTCTTGGACAATGTTAAGAAAGTGCAGATTGCGAAAAACATTAATCCACAAACCAAGTTAAACCCGAATAAACACTAACTTTACCAAATTTATTTAAAAATGAAGCTTGTTACACATATAAATTTACTATACTTTATTAATTAATTTTTTCTCAGTTCTCATAACTTCTCTTATAAAAAAAATCCAGTATTTCATCGAATGACTTTGTGAGCTCAGAGTCAATCATGAAGCAACGAATAAAACTCACAGAAATCACCAAATATAAATCATCTTTTTTGCTGTATGGTGTTGGTTGCAGGTTCGAACAAACTATAGTACACAAATTTCAGTTAATTACTGAATAACCACTGATTTTTATGAATATATTAAACAATGAAACTTTTTACATATATAAATTAATAAAACTTGTTACACATAGAAATTGAAAAACACTTTATTATTCCGGTATTAGTTGTGATAACTTGTCAAACCAAGCGACTCAGCATCATACCAAATGACTTTGGGAGATTGCGTATGATTGAATTATGCTTAAACAAATAGAAACCACTAAATTTTACCAGATAACATTAGAAGCTTAAGAGTAAATAATCAACCAACAAACATAGAAAGTCACTGAATTTAGTACATAAACAGACAATATGGCTAGATGATGTTAAGTGTCATTATGAGGTTGCATTAAAAAACTGGATTACGCAAATCTCAGTTAATGACTAAAAAACCACTGATTTTATTGAGGTTATTAAAAAAATAAAACTCGCTATGCATATAAATTGAAGAACATTCTATAATTAGTATTTCTGTATTAGTTTTGATATTTAATTCCACCAAGAGGCACATTATTTCACTGCATGTCATTGGGAGCTTGAAAGTCAATCACAAAGTAGCAAAATATAAAAAAACTTTAATCTACCGACGGTATAGTTATAGTGAATTATTTTCAGTTTTCACAGGTTTGAATGTCATTCCATATTATAAATATGTTATTTTTTTATTTTTTTTATTTTTGTTTTGCTCGAAAGGCGACGAGTGATCAAGTCGTCGTGGAAAGGGAATTTTAATATAAAGGTATCTTTACCGATTAAAGAATTAGAATCCACGCGACTGCCAATTAAAAAGATATTTATTGAATTAAAATATTTGTGATCACAAATTATTGCTTGAAATTACAAGGGTTCTTATAATTGTTCGAGTCTCTAACTCGAGCTCAATCGTTCGCTTCGATCGAGTCCCGCCGAGATTCTAGAGATGGAGTCCCGGAACGAGTCCGGGCGGGAGTCCGGGAGGGCTTTTGGCATCCCGGACGGAGTCCCGGCGAGAGTCCGGGCCGGATCGATCGAGTCCCGCCGAGATTCTGGAGATGGAGTCCGGGAGGGCCTTTGGGATCCCGGATGGAGTCCCAGCGGGAATCCGGGCCGGATCGATCGAGTCCCGCCGAGATTCTAGAGATGGAGTCCCGGAAGGAGTCCGGGAGGGCTTTTGGGAGCTCGAAAGGAGTCCGGGCGGGCTTTCGGGATCCCTGATGGAGTCCCGGCAGTCCCGGCCGGGACTGCCGGGTCTTCCGCCCGGACTCCCGCCGGGACTCCATCCGGGACTCCATCCGGGACTCCATCCGGGACTGTTTTTTTCTGCGCGGGATGGTGCAAATTTCATCTTCTTCGGTCTCTTTAAATCAGAGCCCCTGATTGATACGGACGTCCGGGTAACACAAAATCATCTCAAAATATTAAAAAATACTAAATAATAAAATGTATGTATTCTGTTACACCAAGAATATGTATTTCATTTTGTATAAGAGATCTGCTATAAAACGAAATAGATTGATTCATATTACACCAACATTTTCCACAAAAAGATAAAATAGGCATTGTTCGCTCTCGCGGATGGCGTTTGGAGCCGACGCGGATTGTAAGTCCGAATCTCAAATTAAGTTGAACCGCGAGATAGCAAACTGCCACGTGATTAATTAAAATGATGCAGGTATTTATTTCATATAACAAAACAAACACTAATTTATTTCAGAAGAACATTATATACAAACATCACTGTTATTATTATAAGAATTGGATACAGAGTTGAATCGGAAAATGTTAACTTAATAATGTCAAGACAAGAATCTGTGTAGCCATGAGCTGACGATCAGACTCTTGGAGTGTCCGTTCTGTCTGAGAAGCTGAAGACGACTGACTACTCAAAAAGGTTCCAACATTGAGTATGATAAGTTTGGGAGTGGGAGGTAACGTCGCTAGTGTCAATTTTTTGCACGCTGAAGGGTTTTTCCTTAACACGTGGGGATGCGTTGACGCCTCGGCAGCGTCGGACCATCAGGTATCCACGGGATTTCCCGCGACCCATGGGACCCCCAGTAATTGCAGTCTTGGGGTGCCGATGCGTACTGTCCGCGACTGGTTAATCCTTCGCTAGCCGATGGCCACTACCATAAAATACAAAAAAATGTGTTTGCTTCTTTCAAGTTATTATGTACGTGCGTTTTCCATGCGAATTCCTGAGGATTAGAAGACGTTTCCAGATTCTCATCTGGTCCGCAGATGTCTCGATGTTTGACACGAACGGCGTTACTCCTTGACTTTATTACGGTGTTGAATATTGAATATAGAAATGGCATTTACAAGCTACGATATTTTTCCGCGACGGAACAGGCATGTTGAGACCAATTGCAATAGGCACTTCTGTGCGTTCTTTTATAACGTGAGTGCCTAAAAAGAAATTTAAACATCACGGTATTTCGCCAAAACAAATTTGAAAAGTAGCACGAGTGCCATCATAACATACAATATTTTTTACTTTTCGATGAGGAAACTAACAGTGCTAAAAGCTGCATGCTATATGTTATTCATAGGATAATTGCCCTATGAGTTTTCAAAAGACAGCAGTTTTTTAAATAATATATTTACTCTTAACAGCTGAGAGTTAGAATGTAAAACATCTTCCTAGGGTAAGTATCACACATGGTTACACATTAGTAATTTTTCTTCCTCATAATTATTTATATATTGCAGATTCATATGATCGTCCTTCGAGAGCAGAAGCGACTCGAAGAAATTGATGTCGAATTACACCAGAAACCAGGAAAAGGAATAGGTCTGTGTATTACTGGATTTAACAGTGGAACTGGAGCTTATATATCTGATATGGTAAGTCAAAATATTTATAAAAGCAATAGAATCAAAATTAGCTATTGAACTGAATTTCTTATTAATAAAATACCAAGGTTACTTCTTTATTGAGGAAAGTTCATCGGGTTCATAATATATTAATGGTTTTAAGGAATTATACCACCTTGAGATTAAAAAAAAATCGATTTTTTTGTTTAGCTAGATAAAGAGTTTGTACTTTTAAGAATATTTTAAACGTTTAACCATTTCAAAATTCGAGCTATTTCCGAAGCAATTAGATGTGAGTGCGTCAGAGAGTCGGCCCAAAACTCATGTAGTGATCGGACCCTCATGGGAACTCAAAGCCTTGACAAAGGCTGTTATTGTTAGATATAAAGTCCTTTATATCTAACAATAATTCGTTTGACGAATTTCAGAAAATAAAAATAACTTAATTTATTTTGACGATTAATCGATAAAAGGCCCCAAGTCAGGTACACTTCTTCGCTTGTTTTATAACAAATCGAATCCTACTAAAATAAACGAGAGCTACTGAATTCACCGCCGCGATTTGCTACCCGCGTTTAAACAATAAGACCGAAAATTATACGGGAAACTGGAAACTGCAGCGCAATACTATATTCCCTATTATATTAAACTAATTTCGCTCGCAAAGAAAACTTTAGCGCAATTTCTGGGAGGTATAGCGCATGCAAATACGCTGAAACGTTTCGCGTATTTCTTGTTTTAATTAGAAGAAAAAAAAAGTTTTTTCTTTGAATTTATGGTTCGTAATTTTGCGGAGCAATAGAGTAGGGACGCGATCGCTGTGTTTTTTGTTATATCTTATTCTCATTCGTAATAAGTATCAAAAGGGTTCGTGTTCTGAACCGGCGCAATTTGAAGGATTGAGGACGCTGGAAAGGATGACTAGCTGTTTGACTCTTGATTCTATTTGTTGTTATTGATAAAATGAAAGCCTCAGATCGTGGCTTGAATTTTTCTCTTATTAGCAAGAGTACACCTTCTTCATCATTGGCACTAATTTAATAGGGCATAAGAAGGTGGATTCAGACGGGGCAGTGTGGGGTTGTGGTCGGTCAACCGTAGCGCAAGTAGTGCCCCTCAACTTGCACGAGTCTGAACCTGAGAGTGATATGAAAAAAAAAGAAAAAGAATTAATGAATCAATGACTCGAAATTCGTACAGTCGGAAGTACTTCTGTACGGAGCTTAACACTCAACTTGCTGATTTTTATTCCTTTACCGCGTGTGTATCTACGAGCTTGTTTTTTAGCCTAGTTTAAACAGAATTTCTCCTGGAAAATCAATGAAATAAATGACTCTAAATTCGCACAGTCGGAGGTGCTTCTGTACGGAGCTTAACACTCAACTTGCTGATTTTTATTTCTTTACCGCGCGTGTGTCTAAGAGCTTATGGGATAGGATGTCGTGTGTGAGTTTTGTTGACGAACCCGCATCTCTTAATTAGAATATCGCGGTGTTCCGATATTGCGAGTCTTCCCGCCGACGTGTCGGGTAATCGCGTAATTTGCGCGTATCGAGCGAGTTACGGATCCTTTTATTATGTCCTCATACACAGAAGCACATGAAATAATCATAAGGTTATTTCTTTTTCTGATATTTGTAATCATGGGACAGGTAGTCGAAGAAAAAGAAAAATGATCCGTACTTCTATTTTCGTCAAAGTTTATTTGTTGCAAACGCGAGCTCGGAATAAAATATTGTTTGTCTTTAGAATAATAAAAGGAGAATAATAATATCGCGGTTCTATTGTCCGTGATGTGATTTAATTAACTTTTCTTTGTTGGAAGTTATTGTTGCCAAATTCTTTGCCGGACGCGAAGCTCGTGCGTATACAGCGCGGTTGCATGCTATAGTGTGTCGATCGTAGGTGTGCGTCTGTATGAGTAGGCCTACTCGATCGTCAATCGTTCGTACAGTGCGTGCGTATTGTGTGCGCGATCCTATGCTGCTACCCCCGTGTGCACTATAGTTTGAGTGCGTAGAGATACCTCTTCGTCGTTCCAGCGCTCCTGCTATAGGAGACTCGCAAACGGCCGATTTAAGCAGTCAATTTATGCTCTAAAAAGATTATAAATTGATAGCCTCGATCGTATTTAACGTTTTCTACTCGGAACACGAATGGGTGAATCTCTCGGTCCTCACACAATCCAGAAATCACACACACGCACCTTACCACACGATATCTGAGCGGTTCTCCTATATCGTGCAGGGCTTCAAGTGTGCGTGTTTATCCCACTCGACCTCTTGAGTAGGACCGTTTTACGTTACGCGAATTATTACAGTAACATCGGTCTCCCACCCAATAAGCATGAGTGTCTTCAACACCCACGCTTGTGTGAGTGTAAAAAAATGAATTAGGGTCTGGGCCGCACCTAAGCTAAAGGCGGGAATATTGCCAGCCGATGCGCTGTGCTCGGGGGACAATATTCTCTAAATTCACCCTTTTAACGCAGATAGCCAACGCCGTGAGTGGGGACCTGCGATTAAGGGGTAACCTAATTCTCACCAGACTAAGACAGCCAGCGCGCTGTGCGTGAGAGACTTTGGTCCAGCGGGATATCCTATCGTTCTACCTGTAGACCCGATAGCAAGATCGCAATGTCAGAGGACCGGGTCGTCCAGGTGAACACTAGCTGGCTTCTACAATTCAATTTTAAAAACGATACAATATACGAAAATTTACAGTGCTGTGAAGCAGCAATTGACTCCAACGATACTATACGGAGATAAAAGGAAGAGTGAGTTCGTTTTCGGGGGCGCTGCTTTTATACCCTTGGAGCGGAGGATAGGCGGGGAGAGGAAACGGAATAGATAATAATTTTGCCATAGCAGCACAATCGTGCTACGTGGCAGTCACGTGAATGTTGGTCGACCTTGTTATATAACTAATGTCAATTCGGTAGCTTTTCTTAGGAGGTTCTATGGGGGTTGACATGAGGTCAAAAAACCCTTCCCTGTGTTATTTGCTTACCTTCGGTAGGTTCAAAATGTTCATTACGTCAAGATAATGACTTTGTGTGTTACCGATTGTTAATTATGGTAAATACGATTATTGGTGTAAGCTTGCTATCTTCACTTTGTTGTTTGTTTACTTTGTTTAAAAGATATTCAACAAATTGAAGATTTTCCATCAATTTTTTGATTAACTTTGTTGTTATTTAAGTTTTTTGTATTGTTATATGAAAAAAAGTTTTGTTTTTAGTGGTATTTTCGGTTTTATGATGCATGATGCCCGTTAATAGTTGTGCAGAAGCAATTATTATGGAATAAACAATTATCAAAGAGTAGTTCCCTTGGTGTTGAGCACCTCGGATAATTGTTGACATTTTGGCGGTGCGGTATCTCACGTAGGCTTTTTCGGTTTTAATGTGGGCTGGCTGCTTGGACTTCGAGGTGCCGCCCTTTGGTAGGTGTCAACTTTCGTGTCATTTCTGTATTCCTGTTCGTATTGAAGTTATTTGGTCCAATAATTGCGCATCTTTACCCGTCTGTATGGTTGCGAGTGAGAGGGAGAGAGTGCGGTAGTCGATGTCGCGTTTAGACTCTATAGTCGAGCGACACTCACTATACCGAAACTGGTCAGTAATGGCCGCTCGAGATCGCGAGATATACTTATAGGACTATCGATTGGGATCTATAGTACTCGCGGTATCATGTCTCTTCCGTGCGTAGTGGTATACGCACTGTGGTTTCGGCGGAGGTGAGCGCCTACAGTGCACCGCTTATCGAATGGAACATACTCCTCTCGGTGCCGCGTTATCCTGTGATGAGAAGAGGGACTATCCGCGCATTCAGCTATGTGCTGGCACTTGCTTATTTGTTTTTCGTTTTTCGCTCTCTTTCCTTTTGTGTTCGCTCGCTGCTGACTTGTTTAATGTTACTTGAGAATTCCTGTTGTCATTAGTTTTAATTTTTGGGAGGATCATTTTTAAATATTTTAGCGTTAACTATGATGTACCACGAGGAGGTTAAGTCTACAACATCCCAAGTTTGTGTGTGTGTGTGTGTGTGTGTGCGTGTGTGTGTGTGTGTGCGTGTGTGTGTGTGTGCGTGTGTGCGTGTGTGTGTGCGTGCGTGCGTGAGTGCGTGCGTGCGTGCGTGCGTGCGTGCGTGCGTGCGTGCGTGCGTGCGTGCGTGCGTGCGTGCGTGCGTGCGTGCGTGCGTGCGTGCGTGCATGCATGCCGCGTGCGTGCGTGCGTTCGTGCGTGCGTACGTGCGTGTCTGTATCTGTGTCTGTGTTTGCGTCTGCGTCTGTGTCTGTGTCTGTGTCTGTGTCTGTGTCTGTGTCTGTGTCTGTGTCTGTGTCTGTGTCTGTGTGTGTGGGTGTGTGTGTGTGTGTTTGTGTGTGTGTGTGTGTTTGTGTGTGTGTTTGTGTGTTTGTGTGTGTTTGTATGTGTGTGTGTGTTTGTGTGTGTGTGTGTGTTTGAGTGTGTGTGTGTGTGTGTGTGTGTGTGTGTGTGTGTGTGTGTGTGTGTGTGTGTGTGTGTGTGTGTGTGTGTGTGTGTGTGTGTGTGTGTGTGTGTGTGTGTGTGTGTGTGTGTGTGTGTGTGTATGTGTGTGTGTGTGTGTGTGTGTGTGTGTGTGTGTGTGTGTGTGTGTGTGTGTGTGTGTGTGTGTGTGTGTGTGTGTGTGTGTGTGTGTGTGTGTGTGTGTGTGTGTGTGTGTGTGTGTGTGTGTGTGTGTGTGTGTGTGTGTGTGTGTGTGTGTGTGTGTGTGTGTGTGTGTGTGTGTGTGTGTGTGTGTGTGTGTGTGTGTGTGTGTGTGTGTGTGTGTGTGTGTGTGTGTGTGTGTGTGTGTGTGTGTGTGTGTGTGTGTGTGTGTGTGTGTGTGTGTGTGTGTGTGTGTGTGTGTGTGTGTGTGTGTGTGTGTGTGTGTGTGTGTGTGTGTGTGTGTGTGTGTGTGTGTGTGTGTGTGTGTGTGTGTGTGTGTGTGTGTGTGTGTGTGTGTGTGTGTGTGTGTGTGTGTGTGTGTGTGTGTGTGTGTGTGTGTGTGTGTGTGTGTGTGTTTGTGTTTGTGTTTGTGTTTGTGTTTGTGTTTGTGTTTGTGTTTGTGTTTGTGTTTGTGTTTGTGTTTGTGTTTGTGTTTGTGTTTGTGTTTGTGTTTGTGTTTGTGTTTGTGTTTGTGTTTGTGTTTGTGTTTGTGTTTGTGTTTGTGTTTGTGTTTGTGTTTGTGTTTGTGTTTGTGTTTGTGTTTGTGTTTGTGTTTGTGTTTGTGTTTGTGTTTGTGTTTGTGTTTGTGTTTGTGTTTGTGTTTGTGTTTGTGTTTGTGTTTGTGTTTGTGTTTGTGTTTGTGTTTGTGTTTGTGTTTGTGTTTGTGTTTGTGTTTGTGTTTGTGTTTGTGTTTGTGTTTGTGTTTGTGTTTGTGTTTGTGTTTGTGTTTGTGTTTGTGTTTGTGTTTGTGTTTGTGTTTGTGTTTGTGTTTGTGTTTGTGTTTGTGTTTGTGTTTGTGTTTGTGTTTGTGTTTGTGTTTGTGTTTGTGTTTGTGTTTGTGTTTGTGTTTGTGTTTGTGTTTGTGTTTGTGTTTGTGTTTGTGTTTGTGTTTGTGTTTGTGTTTGTGTTTGTGTTTGTGTTTGTGTTTGTGTTTGTGTTTGTGTTTGTGTTTGTGTTTGTGTTTGTGTTTGTGTTTGTGTTTGTGTTTGTGTTTGTGTTTGTGTTTGTGTTTGTGTTTGTGTTTGTGTTTGTGTTTGTGTTTGTGTTTGTGTTTGTGTTTGTGTTTGTGTTTGTGTTTGTGTTTGTGTTTGTGTTTGTGTTTGTGTTTGTGTTTGTGTTTGTGTTTGTGTTTGTGTTTGTGTTTGTGTTTGTGTTTGTGTTTGTGTTTGTGTTTGTGTTTGTGTTTGTGTTTGTGTTTGTGTTTGTGTTTGTGTTTGTGTTTGTGTTTGTGTTTGTGTTTGTGTTTGTGTTTGTGTTTGTGTTTGTGTTTGTGTTTGTGTTTGTGTTTGTGTTTGTGTTTGTGTTTGTGTTTGTGTTTGTGTTTGTGTTTGTGTTTGTGTTTGTGTTTGTGTTTGTGTTTGTGTTTGTGTTTGTGTTTGTGTTTGTGTTTGTGTTTGTGTTTGTGTTTGTGTTTGTGTTTGTGTTTGTGTTTGTGTTTGTGTTTGTGTTTGTGTTTGTGTTTGTGTTTGTGTTTGTGTTTGTGTTTGTGTTTGTGTTTGTGTTTGTGTTTGTGTTTGTGTTTGTGTTTGTGTTTGTGTTTGTGTTTGTGTTTGTGTTTGTGTTTGTGTTTGTGTTTGTGTTTGTGTTTGTGTTTGTGTTTGTGTTTGTGTTTGTGTTTGTGTTTGTGTTTGTGTTTGTGTTTGTGTTTGTGTTTGTGTTTGTGTTTGTGTTTGTGTTTGTGTTTGTGTTTGTGTTTGTGTTTGTGTTTGTGTTTGTGTTTGTGTTTGTGTTTGTGTTTGTGTTTGTGTTTGTGTTTGTGTTTGTGTTTGTGTTTGTGTTTGTGTTTGTGTTTGTGTTTGTGTTTGTGTTTGTGTTTGTGTTTGTGTTTGTGTTTGTGTTTGTGTTTGTGTTTGTGTTTGTGTTTGTGTTTGTGTTTGTGTTTGTGTTTGTGTTTGTGTTTGTGTTTGTGTTTGTGTTTGTGTTTGTGTTTGTGTTTGTGTTTGTGTTTGTGTTTGTGTTTGTGTTTGTGTTTGTGTTTGTGTTTGTGTTTGTGTTTGTGTTTGTGTTTGTGTTTGTGTTTGTGTTTGTGTTTGTGTTTGTGTTTGTGTTTGTGTTTGTGTTTGTGTTTGTGTTTGTGTTTGTGTTTGTGTTTGTGTTTGTGTTTGTGTTTGTGTTTGTGTTTGTGTTTGTGTTTGTGTTTGTGTTTGTGTTTGTGTTTGTGTTTGTGTTTGTGTTTGTGTTTGTGTTTGTGTTTGTGTTTGTGTTTGTGTTTGTGTTTGTGTTTGTGTTTGTGTTTGTGTTTGTGTTTGTGTTTGTGTTTGTGTTTGTGTTTGTGTTTGTGTTTGTGTTTGTGTTTGTGTTTGTGTTTGTGTTTGTGTTTGTGTTTGTGTTTGTGTTTGTGTTTGTGTTTGTGTTTGTGTTTGTGTTTGTGTTTGTGTTTGTGTTTGTGTTTGTGTTTGTGTTTGTGTTTGTGTTTGTGTTTGTGTTTGTGTTTGTGTTTGTGTTTGTGTTTGTGTTTGTGTTTGTGTTTGTGTTTGTGTTTGTGTTTGTGTTTGTGTTTGTGTTTGTGTTTGTGTTTGTGTTTGTGTTTGTGTTTGTGTTTGTGTTTGTGTTTGTGTTTGTGTTTGTGTTTGTGTTTGTGTTTGTGTTTGTGTTTGTGTTTGTGTTTGTGTTTGTGTTTGTGTTTGTGTTTGTGTTTGTGTTTGTGTTTGTGTTTGTGTTTGTGTTTGTGTTTGTGTTTGTGTTTGTGTTTGTGTTTGTGTTTGTGTTTGTGTTTGTGTTTGTGTTTGTGTTTGTGTTTGTGTTTGTGTTTGTGTTTGTGTTTGTGTTTGTGTTTGTGTTTGTGTTTGTGTTTGTGTTTGTGTTTGTGTTTGTGTTTGTGTTTGTGTTTGTGTTTGTGTTTGTGTTTGTGTTTGTGTTTGTGTTTGTGTTTGTGTTTGTGTTTGTGTTTGTGTTTGTGTTTGTGTTTGTGTTTGTGTTTGTGTTTGTGTTTGTGTTTGTGTTTGTGTTTGTGTTTGTGTTTGTGTTTGTGTTTGTGTTTGTGTTTGTGTTTGTGTTTGTGTTTGTGTTTGTGTTTGTGTTTGTGTTTGTGTTTGTGTTTGTGTTTGTGTTTGTGTTTGTGTTTGTGTTTGTGTTTGTGTTTGTGTTTGTGTTTGTGTTTGTGTTTGTGTTTGTGTTTGTGTTTGTGTTTGTGTTTGTGTTTGTGTTTGTGTTTGTGTTTGTGTTTGTGTTTGTGTTTGTGTTTGTGTTTGTGTTTGTGTTTGTGTTTGTGTTTGTGTTTGTGTTTGTGTTTGTGTTTGTGTTTGTGTTTGTGTTTGTGTTTGTGTTTGTGTTTGTGTTTGTGTTTGTGTTTGTGTTTGTGTTTGTGTTTGTGTTTGTGTTTGTGTTTGTGTTTGTGTTTGTGTTTGTGTTTGTGTTTGTGTTTGTGTTTGTGTTTGTGTTTGTGTTTGTGTTTGTGTTTGTGTTTGTGTTTGTGTTTGTGTTTGTGTTTGTGTTTGTGTTTGTGTTTGTGTTTGTGTTTGTGTTTGTGTTTGTGTTTGTGTTTGTGTTTGTGTTTGTGTTTGTGTTTGTGTTTGTGTTTGTGTTTGTGTTTGTGTTTGTGTTTGTGTTTGTGTTTGTGTTTGTGTTTGTGTTTGTGTTTGTGTTTGTGTTTGTGTTTGTGTTTGTGTTTGTGTTTGTGTTTGTGTTTGTGTTTGTGTTTGTGTTTGTGTTTGTGTTTGTGTTTGTGTTTGTGTTTGTGTTTGTGTTTGTGTTTGTGTTTGTGTTTGTGTTTGTGTTTGTGTTTGTGTTTGTGTTTGTGTTTGTGTTTGTGTTTGTGTTTGTGTTTGTGTTTGTGTTTGTGTTTGTGTTTGTGTTTGTGTTTGTGTTTGTGTTTGTGTTTGTGTTTGTGTTTGTGTTTGTGTTTGTGTTTGTGTTTGTGTTTGTGTTTGTGTTTGTGTTTGTGTTTGTGTTTGTGTTTGTGTTTGTGTTTGTGTTTGTGTTTGTGTTTGTGTTTGTGTTTGTGTTTGTGTTTGTGTTTGTGTTTGTGTTTGTGTTTGTGTTTGTGTTTGTGTTTGTGTTTGTGTTTGTGTTTGTGTTTGTGTTTGTGTTTGTGTTTGTGTTTGTGTTTGTGTTTGTGTTTGTGTTTGTGTTTGTGTTTGTGTTTGTGTTTGTGTTTGTGTTTGTGTTTGTGTTTGTGTTTGTGTTTGTGTTTGTGTTTGTGTTTGTGTTTGTGTTTGTGTTTGTGTTTGTGTTTGTGTTTGTGTTTGTGTTTGTGTTTGTGTTTGTGTTTGTGTTTGTGTTTGTGTTTGTGTTTGTGTTTGTGTTTGTGTTTGTGTTTGTGTTTGTGTTTGTGTTTGTGTTTGTGTTTGTGTTTGTGTTTGTGTTTGTGTTTGTGTTTGTGTTTGTGTTTGTGTTTGTGTTTGTGTTTGTGTTTGTGTTTGTGTTTGTGTTTGTGTTTGTGTTTGTGTTTGTGTTTGTGTTTGTGTTTGTGTTTGTGTTTGTGTTTGTGTTTGTGTTTGTGTTTGTGTTTGTGTTTGTGTTTGTGTTTGTGTTTGTGTTTGTGTTTGTGTTTGTGTTTGTGTTTGTGTTTGTGTTTGTGTTTGTGTTTGTGTTTGTGTTTGTGTTTGTGTTTGTGTTTGTGTTTGTGTTTGTGTTTGTGTTTGTGTTTGTGTTTGTGTTTGTGTTTGTGTTTGTGTTTGTGTTTGTGTTTGTGTTTGTGTT